>CM029525.1:13744479-13999479 GCA_017140615.1 Eucalyptus cladocalyx
TGATTTTCAGTTTTTTTTTAAAGTAACTCAAAACTAAGTAAAATATCATTAATTTTCTTGATATATCCTAAGATTTTAGTTTACTATTTTTTAAATGACTCAGAATAAAGTAAAACATCATTAATTTTCTTGAAGTAAGCATGGTCATAAATGTTATTCCACTTATTATTTATCGCGCATCGCACGGGTCTTAATCTTGCACGGAGAATTAATATGATTGATTTGACGCTAAATCAAGGGAGTGGGGAGGTCCAGATTCCTACCAATCAACATCCTTTGTCTCCCATGATCTAAAAGGATTGCCAAAGCTGCCTCCTCTTTCCTCCTAAAAGTGCAAATAGTGGATATTCCTTATTGAGGATTTACTCAAACTCTATTGTGGTCGATTCATGCTTCTTGAGTGTTAAATCAATGTCCATATGAACTATGCAATTATTGGCATGAATGATGCTTCTTAAAAGTTCTTCATTGCTTAAAATGTAGGTTGATACCCAAGTGAGAAGTTCCATGGAAGGAAAAAGTGCAATTGGTAGTTTCATCTAGACCTTGGATTACATATGGTTTATGCCCACTAGATAAGCAAGGGAAAATCAGAAATTCAGTGCTAAACTTTCTAATTTTACAATGTAAGTCTAAATTTTGATGCAAAATTTCAATGCTAGTCAATTAATCAATTGTTACTAGAACTAAGCTGATATGATGGTCCATATAAGTTGTTGTTTCAACAAAAGTTGTCAATGTTGGCACGTCACGCAGAACAACTGATATGATTGCACTTTCAGTGATTCTGACAATAGTTGGCCAAAATAACTACATTGAAAGTTCATGCAAAAAGTTAGGATTACTTTGACAAAGTTGGAGATTTTATGACTGAATTACATTCATAAAATGTTTATGATTACTTTGATAATTATCTCATTCAATAAAAGTAGTGAAAAAATTAAAGTTTGCTCACATTTAATTTTCTATTTTAAGAGTCAAGAGAAAACGTCTCAATTTTGTGAGTATTCTCATTAGTGATCGAAGCATATTAATGAGTACATCCAACCTTCATAGCAATCTAAATATGGAATATAATCATACAATTACATTTCAAAGCAATGTTAATATACAAATCATAGTAATCGATGGTATCACACTCACCGAGTAATTATCACTAATAGCTATTACTTGCAAAATAGTTATTACAAATAGGAGCACGATTGCTATTACTAGACATAGATATGGAAATGCGTGGTTAACATGTAATAAGGTTTGTGATGGGGAAAATAACCAAAAAAAGTAATAAACATATTATAATTGTGTCAATTCAATTCAAATTTATTTTTTTGGCTAGTTCAATCATAAACATTTTGTATTTATACCAGTTCAGTCCTTTCACAAATTTTGGCTAGTTAATGTCAATGTGTATAACTTTTTAGTAATATTTTATTTATTTTTTGAAACTTTTAATTTTTCTTTTTCTTTTTCTTTTCTTCCTTCTTTTTTTTTTTCCTCATAATGGTCAACGAGGGCTTCATGAGCCTATTCCGGGGCAATGAGGCCATGCTCACCTTCACCCATGGCAGTCCAAGTGGGGCATGGGCCGGGCTGGGCCGTGCCGGGATGGGCCGTGCTAGCGAAACATGAGCCCAGCCCATGCGAGCTGGAAGCCGGTCTATCCATGGCGGCTCAGGCGAGGGAACAACGCCACAGGCGTCCATGTCCCTGGCTCTCTCCTTCCCTCTCCCTCCGTCTCTCCATCGACGACGTCGTCGCGGCAATCCGCTGTGCAGAAGCAGAGCGAGCGCCGCGGCGAGCGTGGGCATAATGAGGAGGTGAAGCTGAAACCCATCGAAGCGACCCCCGAGACCTTCCAGGACTTCGGCCAGGTCATCGAGGCGTCCCCCGATGGCGACCTGTTCGGCCCGAAGGACGCGCAGCTCGACCTCAGCCGTGGGATTCCCAGGTTTTTCTTTTGCTATCTCGTCGCAAAACACTCTGAAAGTAGATGGGTTGGAATCGGTTCGATGTAGATGGGTTGGAATCCGGTTCGATGTAGATGGGTTGCTTCGTTTGATGATCGGTAGGAATTTGCAGTACCCATATGCGAATTAATTGGGAAAAGTCATTTTTTGTTTGGTTATGCAGAGTCTGAGTTAGCCACGAAGTGCACCTGACACGTGTTTGATTAAATGTTTCGGTGGTCTGTTGAGGCAACCGGGCAACGGAATGAAAATCCTATGCCAAGGATTCTCATTTTCATGTTCAATCTCACATGCCAGTTGCGGTTCTATTGTGAAATGGTTATAGTGATTATTTATTGACCAGTGGATTTACGTGGAAGGGTTTGCCGAACGGCTCCTTTTGTTAGCGGTTGCTTGTTGAAAATTCTTTGATATGTCAAGCAGGAGACATTTGGAAATTCGAGTGGTTTTCAGATGGAGGGAAATTGGGCGTGGACTTTTTTAGTTGAATTTTGAGTCCACTTTTGGTCCTGGATATCAATGAAGTAGTCATAATTTTCTCTTTTTAACCCTGGAGTGTTGCTAAAAGGAGAGGGTGAATGCTTACTTGCTTTATATTTCCTTTTTTGCCAAAGTAAATGATCCATTTTCCCTTTTTCTGGTTTTTATGTTGATCCAACATATGCATTCTGAAACGAGAGGGGTGGATACACAGCCCCAGAGCTAGTCATGCGCTGAAATTTCATAATGTTCTACTGGCAAGCAAAGAATGTGCAGGTTCTCTTGCTAATTAGGAAAGGAAATGTCAGACACTCTAATCATTATATTAATTTTGTGTTGGCATACTGTGGATTTTCATTGAAGGAAGAGAATTGGGTAACAATCTATGCGTCCAAAAGTGTAATAATTGTAATTGATCTTTTTGTCTTCCCCTGCTGATGGCATATTTCATTGCCTCTATTGGTGCTTATTCTATATTTTTTTCGGTGGAAACTATGTCCGAATTATTCAGAGCAGTATCTGTTGTAACAGGTTTTACATCATGCATCTAGAAGACCGACCACTCAAGTTTTCTAACATTACACACCATGCCAGCGTGACCCAGTGTCTTGGTTCAATTGGGGGCATCCCTGGTATCTTGGTGTTGCTAAACCGTCCATCGCAGCTCCAGGGGAAGTGAAAGATGAAGCTACCGAAAACTTAAAGCAGTCTCGGTGTGGTCACTTCTATGTGCCTCCCGCTGTGGACAACATGTATGTGTTCAGAATTGCTGGTTCCAAATTTGTGAAGCTCCATCAGGGCACATGGCATGCTGGGCCCCCTGTTTCGGGCGGACAAAATGGATTTCTACAACTTAGAACTGAGTAATACCAATGTGAGTTTTCCATTTCTTTCGATCCCTCTGTCATTTTCAATACTTTTATCCCTCAATGAGCAATATGTGGATTAAGTTGTCAAGGTTCTGTTTTTCTTGACTCTATAATAGTTCTCTGGCATTTTGTCCATTCTCATCACATGCTTATGTCCATGAGAAGAATTCATCTGAGAGACAGACACGCTACAGCACAGTTATCATTTTCCATGCAGGTGGTGGATCACACTCTTCACAGCTTTGTGAAGGAGAATGGAGTTGTCTTCTTAATCGATGAATAGCCATGCTCGCTTTTATGCTTCTGTGTGAACGTCTGCTGCAGTAACACAGTGCCTCTACGGATGGAAGGGGGAAAAATGATTCCAACTGCCATAGTTTTGGCATATTGAATAAGACTCTAGAAAGGCCGGGAGTCAGTAAGGTACATTGTAAATTCTCATTTTGGGATAAAATGATCACAACTATGTGTATCGCAAGATGAATGATTCTGTCAATGTCAGTTCTTTGCTTGTCCTAACAGGGTCACTTTCATGTACATCTTTTGTTTTTCTTAAAAGAAAAGTCGAATGCTAGCAATATGACCAAGGAGAATGTATTAGCTCTTGTCATCTGCTCTTTACAGTCTATTCTTCACATCAAAACATGCTGCTTGATGAGGTTCTTCTATCTTTACAGCTGAATTGGACGTTATGTGATTGAGGAAGGGACCTCTGTTCATATTCATTTGTCGTTCAGAAATTGATCTGGTCGTTTTCACGGGGAGTTAGGACTGCTCTAGCAGGCATGTTAAGGGCACATTTCGAAAAGCTTGCACTTGCTAAGTCTATGTAAAAAGCTTCACTTTCCTCCTGAATTATCATGGAGCAGTCAACTGAGTGAGTAGCTTGAGCGAGTGTGAGTATTATCTACGTCAAATCGATCATATTTGTAATTCAAGTATTTAAGACACTAAATATATAATAAACAGAGATATTGGCTTGCGTCCCCGATCATCGACCAACCGATCATCTCTTAAGGATGTGAAATCTAAGGTACGGTCTCGAAGCGGGGGTCCCATCGTAGTTAAGAAGCAGTATATGTAAAGAGTCTACACGGATGGATGGGCAATCGCACTAATGTATTTTGCCAGGCATCATGAATCAAGCAGCTTACAGATTTTTGCCCAGATGACAAAAGTGCCATCTTGAAAACAAGCCTTGACGTGTAGGTTGGGGTTTACATTCTGGCCCTGATGGATCGGCCTCAGCTCCATTAATCAGGGAAGGGATTCAATGATCACGTAATACCACGTCATAGGTTAATGTGGTATGCATTTTTTTTGTTGTTGAAAGCCATAAAAAAATAATCACCGTCGATGACATGGGCATTAAAAAAGAGGATAAGTGCACTGAATTTTAAAACTTTCAAAAAGTGCAATCAAGTCATAAAATTTGTTAAATTAGTTGAATCAAGTCCTTTCATTATTGTCACTTTTTGAAAGTTACTTGATTGCACTTTTTAAAAAATTTATGACTAAATTGCATTTTGTGACAAATTTTAGAACTTAAATACATTTTTTAAAAATATTTTAGAACTTAATTGAATTTTCATGACAAGTTATAGAACTTCTAATATATTTATCTCAAAAAAAAAAAAAAAAAAAAACCTCCCCCTTTTTTTCTCTCCTCCTACTCCGTTCCCAGCACTCTGCTGGTGGCCATGGACCTTAGATTCCAGATTTCCACAAGCACCAACGACTCCACTGGTGGCCTCGCAGCGGCTCACAACCGCACCATCCCTGAGCCCACGTCACTCGTGGCCAGGCTCCTCCATTGCCAGATCTAGCTAGCGTAGGCAAGGTATGGACTAGAGGATCTCCCTTTGGAGCCCATACATAAAGCGGGAGGGTATTCTCAATGGACAAACCACAAGGAACAAGCCCCCCTCATTCTTTGTTCTCCAAGCAAACATCATGAGCAGGCCATGATGAAAAAGTGGAGGATGCCTGGGAAGCAGACGGACGAAATCTGGGCTCATCTTGCCTCTGCTGTTCAAGCCGATCGTTGCAGCAACACGAGGTGGGAGGTGGAGTGGCTAGGCAACGAGAAGGATTCCAGCGCAACGTTGTATTGGGCTCTAGATCCAAATCTGGAAATCTGTACACTTGTGACCAAGGCTTCGTCGTTGGCATCATTTACACCCCTCCGTCGAGCCTCGTAGATGAGGTGGTTCCTTCACTATCAACAGATTCCGGAAATCTAGACGAATCTGACGAGAACAACAAGATGGCAAGGACCTAAAAGCATGCCCATAGATGGAAGATATTGACAGCAGTCGTCGGTGTCTGTAAAAGGAGGAGATGGGGGAGCTCGCGGGGAAGAGAGAGAGAGAGAGAGATTGGGATTGAGCTTTAGTAAAAATACATACCACGTCAGCCTATGACGCGGTACCAAAGGTCCACTGAACACCCAATAACCGGAGTCCACTAGCAGAGATGAGCCGTAGACTCTGCCCAAGAGATTTTTGCTCGTCAGAAAAAAGAGGGGAGAAAAGTTGAACCACCGAATATTTTCTCCTGAAGATGTATCTCTTAAGAGCTCCATGATGCAAATTGGTGCTCTAGAGCATGGATTAAAATGATTCAGAGTTTCCAATTAAACGTCTTTTTTCTGGCATTAAGTTCACTCAGAGGACATAGTCTCAGTTCAATCAAGCAAATCGGGAAGAATGGAAAGCATGCGCAAATGAATAACCGATAGAATGCATTATTTGTCGAAATAATATTAGCAAATGGACCACCCAAGTTTGATAGTCCATGTCTATATTATTATGTACAACAGATATATTGGGAAAAATTGTGAGCTGTGAACTCACAGCACACTATCAAATACGTAGGACCTATGCCATTCAAAACTATTTCCTACTTTCCCGCATCATTACAAGTCAATGCTAGTAATGGCTGACCGAGTGACAATATCATAGACGGAAATCAGAATCTCAGCACCTATCAAAATGATGATGAGCCACTCCAGAAAATCTGACTTCCTGTTCTGCAGAATTTCCTGAAGAAAGCGAATGTTATGCTGCAAAGAGAACAGGATGTCAGCTCCTAAAAGACAGTTTGTTTAAATCTTCCCACTGACCAACACGAATTTCCATGACTACAAGGATGATACCTCTACAAACTTCAACTTGAAATCAAGACTTGCAAATCTCTGTGTTAACTCAAATTCGTCTCTCAGATATTCCCATATCTGAGCATATTTGGCATTCTTCCATGCAATATCTGATCTGAAAAGTCCATGCAGGCCACAACATTATGCAACGCATATAAGACAATGAAAGGAAATGTTTGAACTCAGATAGAGGCCTTAAAACAGCTGTGAAGCTTAACTCGTTTTGAGTATCACAAATATAACTAATGTCACGTTCAAAGTCAAACCAAGATGTTATCACCAAAATCAATTGGATGAACGACCGCACAAGTTACAAACGAAGGCAGGAGAGAACTTGTGTATGCTAATGGACCAAGAAAAGACAGGGACTGTCATGTGCACCTCCTCATGGCTCTATTCTTTCCTTATGCGTATTTTCCATAAGAGGAAGATATTCTTTTGCTCAGGATACTTCAGCTTTGTCTATATTACCAAATCACCATTGAAGGCCATAACAAAAGCTCAAATTGTCAAGCAACAAAGCCCAATTTAAGCCACGGTGGAGATGAAAATCATCTCATATACTACTTCAAGGATTGGGTGTGTGCATGTCTATTCTGGTATATGGAGCATATCTAATGAGAGTGGACTTCCATAACTTCTATTACCTAGTCAATAACATTATCAAACTCTTCCAATATTTCTAAATGGATCTTCCCATAATCGATGGTGATTTCTTCAAATACAAAATGAAAACTATCAGCAGAACCTGGATTTAACTATCTAGACAAACTGGACATAAGATCCTCAAAAGAGGTGATAGCAACCCAACTATCACAACCTTCTTAACATATTATATTACAATAGGGCTGTTACCTCTCAAAAAGCCCGAGTTTAAGTATCACATCAGCAAGATTAGAATTTGCTTTGCCCACTAACTGAAAAAGTTTCTTCCGATCCATCTCAAAAGTCCCAGTTTTCTCCATGCCACGATTGATGTCGGTAAATTCTGCAACCATCCCATCAACCTAAGGCAGGAGGAAAATGAACACGATAAACATAATTAAAAAACCTTCACCAAGAGAAATTTCTCAGCTTATGTAAAGCTTACCTGTCGAACATAATAATCAAGGGCTATGCTTTGACCAAGAACACTACCAATGGTTCGGATCCCATCAGTATTTACGTACTGTAGCATAATGAAATCCAACCCCCCTTGCATCCATGTGCTTAATGTCGGCTTCTCTCTTACTTCATATTCTATTGTAGCAGAAAATAAAGTTCAGATATCCTGAAGTCCAAGAGATTAGCAAATTACACCAACATGTTGACCTCCAAGAAAATTTAGCATTGATGATAAGAACCAAACTTTGCATTTTAGAAAAAAGAGTCCGTGTTATAAATACAGAAAAGAATGCCAAATTTGCAGCCTGCAGTGCAAGATAACACACCAAATACCAAAGGATCAAGAAAGAGGAGAAGCCATGCTATCCAAGGTAGCAGAGGCTCCTAGAAAACAAAACTTAGTGAGCAAGCTGCACTGAGTCACATGACTGAACAAGATTTCACACAGCATGGAGATGCCACAGTTCATTCCTAACAAAACCACGTCCTACCCTGAGAGGGATGCAGCCTAAGGAGTTACAAAAGGGGTAACTTGGGATCTACTTAAGAAATATAAAGTTTTCTTCTTCATTTTGACAAAGGATGCACTCTTGTATACTTTTACTTCAAACAACCAGTTTCGTGACAAAGAATCTTTACACTGTACTACCTAGATAAAGAAAAGGCTAAACTTTGTGCTGACAATCAAACTCTGAAATGTAATGATCAGCAATCTTAAATCAGCTACTAAAATGCACCTTCATAGCATTTTAACATCAATCCTGAAATTCGATCCAAAAAAAAAAAGAGAAAAATCGGTCCTGTATAATTTTATCAAAATTGCAATAAAATAAAATACAACTCATCAGTGGGTATATTGATTCCAAATTAAATGAAATTAAGATAATTCAAACTTGACAAGAACATTTTAGATATATGGGCTCACCATCTTTCCTCATTTCAGGAAGTAAACCTGAAGCATGTTTTTCAACAATTTTCAAGTATCCATCAACATCATGCTCACGGACATTAAACAGCACAATGGATCCGTATTGAAAAACCACCATGTAACAGCAGTCACTTCCGCTTAAGCAAGCACCCAATCCCTGAAAGTGAAAACAACCTCACCTTAAGCAAAAGATGCGATATTACAGGCATTTTCAATGCAATGGTCTCTCAAACATCAGATCCATTATCTGAGGTAAATTCTAGTAGAATAAATTTCCAACATTTTGGAAGAACTAGGCAATTTTAATCCTCACCAATGAAGCAGGCAACTTTCTATCCACCTTCTCCAATCAGCAAAGTTTAGTTCAACCACTGAATGTCCAAATGGAAAAAACCGCAGAGTTTCTACATTGTGTTACCAGCATCTAAGAATTCTAGCATACAGAGGAGAGATCTTAACTTCTATTCAAACATCTCTCACTGAACTATTTTCCTTCAAGGAAATTTTGATTAAAAAAACATTAATATCTTCTCTGATCTTTCTTCAGCAACTCACTGAGTACAGAGGGTGTTGAAAACAATTCCTCATGCATTCGAGGATTTCAACAGTCCAACGAAATTTCAACAGAAAAATACTGTTGACCAAAAGTGGGATAGGCGACTTACATCCGCATCAGAAAGATTGCCAAACTTAAGGACCACGTAATTTGTCATACGAGATGTTGGAGGGATGAAATTGGCTTTGTTCTGATCCACTAAGCTCCTCAAGTCCACACTGCAAAAAAGGAGGACCACAAATTTCACAAATAAATCTGGAAACAATTTAGACGACAAGTTCAATCAAAACAATTCAACTGGCCCACACAGACCAGGAATCCGCAAAAACACCTCCACCGGGACTGGAAGAGTCAGATTTCAAAAGATGATTCCTCACTAGTCTATGAAGTTTCATATTTGGTTCTTTGAGCGAACAACAGTCTCAGACATAGTTCACCACTTTTCTCGGTTTAAAAGACAAGTCATCCTTTTTCTGTGTATCATGCGGAAAGCCCAACTCTCTTCCGCAAAGAAAGTTCAAAGAAAAGTTTCAATATTTTTCAGAGGTTGTGTGCTTCAACTCCCTATATGCACTTCATTCCCAACTCCTAAATGGTTTTCTCCTTTTCTCCTTCCTATCACATTGACTAACTCATAGCAAACACCTAACTTCTCCGGTCTCCACTTCGCTGCATCTCCATTCTTGTCTCCAAGCAACACAAGCATTTGATAACCCGCCCTCATTCGTCCCCAACTCAAAATCACAAAGAAAAACGAAAAAGAATACGCAATTTCTGTCATTCAAACTGGTCCATCATATCCTGCCTAATCCACCCAAACTGAACATCCAAAGCTAAATCACTTAAAGTTACAAGCTGCAGAAACAAGCAACAAGAAAGCACCAATGAAATTGCTAATTAGAAAGAGAGAGGAAAAGCAGACCTGGTGGAGAAAAAAAGCTCTGACAGGTATAGAAGGCTTCGCGTCCTCTTCGACGACTCCAGTGTCCCTGCTCTCGACTTCGCCGACCACCTCGGAGCACGAGACGGGCTCGTTCCACTCCAGCGTGTGCGCCGAGTTCACCGACGAAATGCACTTCGCGGCAAGGCGACCGAAATCCGAATCGAAGCCGCGGCTCGCCCTCAAGTACTTGACGGCGGGAGAGGTGATGGAGGACGACGCCGCCGCCGGCGGAGCTAGGGTTGTGGAGACGGAGAACGCGCGCGGCTGATACCAAGGAGGAGGAGGGAGGAGGAGGGCGACGGAGCGAGGGCTGCGCTTCGCGAGGCTGGAGAAGAGGCAGCGGATCGTCGGCGCCGCCGCCGCCGCCGCCGGAGGAGGAGAGGAGAGGGAAGGGAGGAAGCGCATGGTCTTCAAGGCGTGAGCGTCGATTGCTCTCCTCATTTTTTTCAGGTCGTTGGAGCGGAGGAGGACATTCACTGATTTTTCGGGCAACTTGATCGCATAGGTAATATAGGAGATTAAAGGGTCATGTTTTTCATGCTACAATGATTAATATTCTTTTAGGACAAATTCAAAATCTATAATTGTTTAAAACTTGCTTACCCGGTTACAGAAGGTTTTTGTATTTTCTTTCATTGTGTGTATATGTATGTTTTTAAATAATTTTATCATAAATAATTCCAAAAAAATGGATGGTAGATGTAATAATAAAAATCGAGGATTAATTTGTCAGTAAGATCTCGATTCGACACTTTTGATACAGATGCAAGCCTCAATTGTAACAAAGAACGATTAATACCAACAAGGTATTTCCAAAAAACAACAGAATCATTAACATTAGCCTGAGGTGATAAATTTCATTTTAAATAAAAATTACATAAGTTTCTACGATAAAAGATGCCTCAATTGTAACAAAGAACGATTAATACCAACAAGGTATTTCCAAAAAACAACAGAATTATTAACATCAACCTGAGGTGATAAATTTCATTTTAAATAAAAATTACATAAGTTTCTACGATAAAAGATCAAATGTTTTACAAAACGACTTTCTCATTAGTCAAAGATATTGAGACAAAATGTAATTCTAAGAACACTATTTATACAATTAGTACAACCTTTCACAATCATGAGTGAAGGATTGAAACTCGAATTTTAAATGAAAATGTTACTTTTAATTTTCTCAAAGACCACAAACTAGAAATCTAAATATTTACAAGAACATTCTATCTCCAAAATCAAAGACAAAGAAAATCAACTTCAATATTTGAAAGAAGATTTAGAATTCAAAAAAACTAGAACAAAATCTTCTTGAACTGAATATTCAAAATAAAATAATATCTCTCCCAAAACACACAAAACAAAGTGTCCGTTTCACCTTGCCTAATGCATTTTGGGAAAGGAAAAAACATTATCGAATTATCTTATAAACTAGATTTATCTGAAAAACAAATCCCAGTGAAAGCTAGACCTACGCAAATGAATCACAAAGTCTTACAATTTTGCCAAATAGAAATCCAATACGTTTTAAGTAAAAAAAAAAAAACAAAGAACTTATAAAAAGAAGTCAATCACCGTGAGTTTGTTGTTTTTTTATGTCAATAAAAATACTAAACTAAAAAGAGGAGTTCCTATATTAGCCATTAACTACAAACCTTTGAATAAAGCATTAAAATGGATAAGATATTCAATTCATAATAAAAAAAAGATCTATTAAATAGACTTCACAATTCAAAAATCTATTTGACTATTTTTACACACACATGTTGAACGGAAGTATCCATTCAAAATCCTTCCTCCCATATATCAAAACCGAATACTTGTAAGGGGCGTTTGGTAACATTTGTATTAAAAAATTGTTAAGGGAACAAAATAGAAAAAACTATTTCTATTCTAAAGAATAATTTCTTAACAAAAAAAACACGCTTAGAATCGCACAAAATTTATGTTCCTATAATAGAAAAAGAACATAAACACGTTTTGGTAAACTTGTATATTTTTTTTGTTTCTTTTAAATTTTTAATATTTTTATTATATTTTTCTTTTTCTTTTCTTTTTCTCTTTTTGGTGGTTGCCGTGTCGGCCACGGCTAGGCAACATCCGGTGAGCTCGCTGAGCCTCACCAAGCCAAGGCAAGGCTTGGTGAGCTTAGCCAGAGCCACCGACGAGGCTCAGCCTCGCCTTAGCCTCGGCGAGGCCCAACCTTGCGTCGGTTGGGGAGGCCGAGCCTCGCCGTGGCTCGGCCTCTACGGGGGCCGGCGACGCTCCGGCAAGGTCGCCAACCCCCATTTGGCGGTCGCCGCGCCAACCATGGCTAAGGTCGGTGACTAGCAAAAGGAAGAAGAAAAAAAGAAAAAAAGAAAAAAAAAGAAGAAAAAAAAAAGTGTTTCTTGGAAGTGTTTTCGAGAACAAGAATTTTTTTTTTCTATTTCTTATTTATGTTTCAAATCTGTTCTTGAAAACAAAAAAATAGATTTTTTGTTCTCGGGAACAAAAGTGTAAACAAGCGAATTTTTGTTCTTTTTTTGGTGACCAGGAACCCCCGCCAACCGAGGAAGTAAACCCTGGGGAGGCACGTAGTAACCACCACCCACGTACCCGGGTATGTCGCTAATGACCCACTGCCCCCCGCAACTTGCGTTGTAAGGGCTTCGATCCGGGCCTCCTCGGTGGACGTCACCAGGATCTACTAGCGAAGCCATCATCGCGAGTGGTTCTGTTTTTTTGTTTACGAAACAAAAAGAACAAAAATTTGTGTTCCGAGGAATAAAACACATTTAAACAAACGCGCCCTAAGTTACCAATATTTAAAACATTTGAGTTTCCCAAAAAATATAGTTTAGAATTCGCTGAAGTTGTAGAAAAGAAAAGGGAATTGTTAGGAGCATCGCCCATAATCACACCAAATTAAAGGTTGTATTAATTGTATAAATGGTGCTCCTAGAATTACATTTATCTCATATTTTTGACTAGTAAGAAAGATGTTTTGTAAGACATTTAATCTATGATAACTTAAGCTTCTAGTAATTTGTACTTAATACAAAGTTTCTTGAGGTTGATTGTAATAATTCTATTGATTTTCCATGTGTCGGTCGTGCCAAATAGAGTGATTGGCATTTAGGTCAACATATTCTAGCCAAAATTGACCAAATAGACTTAATTGGCAAAATTTGAAAAAATTTAAATTAAATTGAAAAAATTAAAAGATTTATGATTAAATTGACAAAAGTGCAATACAAAAATAGGATTTTTTTTTTTGCCAATTTTCCTACCAAAAAATGATCAAATTTTGTAAAAAGTGTGCGCTATGGATATTATTTTTTTATATACAAGTTGACCGAGCTAAATTGTTTTCTTCATTTTGCTCTCTTATTTTCTATTATTATTAATAATAAATTTATGAAAATGCTTATGCAATTTGTTGGTGAAATACATGTGTCAACATAGAGTAAGCATTTATATGCTTGGAAATTTAAAATGTTTTGCATTAAAAAACGTTAAAATGCCTAAAACACAAGATTTATGGAAAAGGAAAAAATTAAAAGTTGAAACTGACATATCGTCGGTTGGACTGCTATATGCTGGGAGAGATGTATCGCCGGCCATTGAAGCCCCTTGTGTTGTTGGAGTGTTTGAGGCTCTGTTTTTTTCACAAAAAATAAATGATTTTGAAAATAATTTCCTTAAAAAGATTGTTTATATTACTTCAAATAATTTACCAATAAAAATTATTTTCATTATTTGTCTAATATCTTCATAAACGATGAAAAAATTTATTTTAATAATTTTCTTAAGTGATTATTTTAAAGAAAAATAATTTTCAAATCATTTATTTTTCGCGAAATAAATGAAAATTAAAATCGATCGATATGCGAAAACAAACTAATGTGAGGTTTTTCATAGTCTTTTTTTTTTTTTTTATCGATCCTACTATATTCCTACTTTAACTTAGTAATGTTCAAGTGGCACACTGCCATCTATCTGCTTTTGTAAATCTCTCCGGCCCTATGGGATATTTTCAATTGGAGCCACCCACTTTGCTCGAAAAGTGTTGGATGATGCAAATCTTTCTTTCCACCCAAAAAAAAAAAAATCTATAGTTGACTTAGCAAGGAAAAATAGAACTTGATTGCTATTTTTCTTTAGCAAGACGATTCTAACAATAATTCTGATGACAGGGAAGTTCATCTTGAATAAGTAAATTTTGCATTCGTGGCCAATTACCTCGTAGCCGGTGGAAGTTGAGACTCGGATATAGGTTAGCACATAAGATTTTTTACAATTTGCATTGTGTGGATTACACATATTTCAAGCCTTAATTGATCAAGACATATGCCGATGTGCCGAAGGACAAGCAACCCACTACGAGGGAGGGACTAATTAATATGTCATTACCTTTAATTAACTTGTATTAATTTATAATGATTCAACACTAACGCCATAGAAAAAAGAAAAAGAAAAACACTAACATCAAAGCAACATCAATTTGATTTGCTCAACATCGCATCTAATATAAGTTTAACCAAGAAAGCAAGACTTTTGCTTAAGCCTAAAACGTAGAAATATGTAATAGAGGCAAATAGAAGCCCGAACACTAATGTCATATGAAATTATGTGAGATAATCACAAATTCTACTAAGTTATTATATGAATGCATGCTTTATTATATATTCTTACAAATGATTAACCAAAAGTTCGTGTTGCACCTTATAATTAAGTGAATATACATGGATCATGGGACTTTTTGAGCAAAGAGAAATGTGCTATACGTAACTAGACAATTGTGATAGTCCTCTTAGGATGAATTGAAAGAAGTAGAAGTCCTTTTCTTTTTCCCAAAGTTCCACCACGGACGATGCTCCCTAGTTCCAACACGTGTTCCTAGACTGTCAAGCCTCCACCGTAGATATGATTCAAAATCTTGCAATTTGGCCAATCTTACGTCCTCAAAACACTTGACTCGATACCCCTTCCCTTCTCAACTCTCTTGTCTTTGCTACTCCGAGACTAAAGCACTAAAATGCTAAGGGCCTACATGACAAAATTTTTGGAATAGAAATCAATTTCTATTCCATAAACAAATTTCTCAATAAAGAAACGCGTTTGATAATGATTTAGAATTTCTATTTCTAGAGTAAAAATTCGTTTAATAAGAGAATAAAATTTATATTTCTAGGAGTGGCAACGGCGGCATTCGGTGGCTAGAGTCGATGGCATCCGGTGAATGGCGTCCGGTGTTCGGTGATTGACGGTGAGTGGTCGAGTTCGATGTCCGTGGCGACGTCCGTAGTTTGGTGTCCGGCGTCCGGAGGCCGGCGATCGGCGGTGGCCAAGTCGAAGTCCAACGGTCGGTGGCTGGTGGCCAACGGCTGAGTCCAGCAGTCCCAAGGGCCCGACAAGTGGTGGCATGTGGCCAACGGCCGAAGTTTGATGGGTGTCCAACATCCTCATACCGCCCGGGCGGCCGGTTCGAGCAATTGGAGTCCGGTGGGTGGCGGTTGACGTTCGATGGTCAATGGTTGGTGGTGAGTGGCTGATGACCAGGGCCGATGGCGAGTAGCCAATCGATCGGCAGCGGGCGTTCAAAGATCCCACGGGTGACGGTTAGGCAACAAAGGCGATGACAAGAGTGAACGATGAAGAAAGTTTTGATTTCTCATTTAAATTAAAATGAAAAGCTAAAAATTTTAACTTTTAATTTCTATTTCAAATCTATTTCGGAATATAACTTTGTTCCGTAAATAAAAAATGAAATTGCGTTATCAAATGGATTGCCGTTACGTCTTAATGGAATAAAAGCGAGAAAATAAAAATGTTGTTAAATGCGCCAAATATCCCCAAACTAAATTTATAATAATAAAATGAAAATAACCTAAATCTAGTACTAAAGTCACACGACTAGATTAGGACTTATTTCCAAGCTATTTTCTGATTTTTCTTTAAAATTTTAATTTTTTTTCGATTTTAAAATAAAGTACAAAAAAGGGACTCGGGCCTGGCCCAAGCCCGGTCCACCAATGGACTGCACGCTGCTCTCACGGACATGGGCCATAGGCACGAATTGGGCTTTATTATAGCAACCCTCCCTTTAGTTATAAACTCTCAGAAACCCATCTTCGGGGGGAAAAAAACCACCCTTTTTAGACCAGATTCAGCCCAAAATAACCGCATTGCTACTAGCTTAATATCCAGATTACTAAAACTTTTAACAAATCTACACCTAAATCAGACTTCACCATCGCTAGCCAACCTGCCTCGTCGCTAGCCGTTTCAAACTCTAGTCATTCAACATTTATGACCACAATATCACCACCAGCACAAATAGATCCGGAAATAGAGCAAAAACACGGTGGCAGCAATACTCTTTGGTAACAATGACATATATATAGCAGGAATCATCATGCTCAATAACTATTGATGCTCAAAGTAATCTACAACCGGAAGTAATCTAACACGGATTTGGTTCATGCATTTCATCGAATAGGTGGTGGGCCAATCGGTCATACACCAATTCCAGGCAATGATTCATGATAAACTACTAGGACTAACCTTCCTGGAACTTGAATCATCAATCCATTCACAAAGTTAACACCAAACATAGCAGATTTTCAGACACCACAGGTTTGGGTTTTCTTCCAAAAGTGACCGAGACAACCAAAGGCATTGATGAAGGATCGAATGAGATAACAATCTGCGAACTTCTCGGGTGCGAAACAGAGGTGCGGCCCCGGAATGGCAAGGACTGGCGGTTGTGGTGACCAATGGCGGAGGGGAGCGATGGAGAAGCTCTCTGAAGTGATGACGTGAGTCTCAATCGGCAGAATACGCGACTATGACTCCGGACTCCTCACGGACCGAAATCCGAGAACAGAGGCTATAACATGCGGTGACGGAGATGAAGTCCGATGACTGATGAGCGACGATGAATGGCATAGACAGAGTGTTTAGAAACCAAAAGAGAAGGAAGTAGAAAAAGAGACTTTTGTTTCTCCATTTTAGCGTGCCGCTTGCCTCCTCTCCACCGGCGGAGAAAGATCAGATCATAAGGTGAGATTTACAGTGGTTGGCCTTGGATTCATGGTGTCTGGTCAGAGGTTAACCTCACCAAAGTCAGGGGATTTTAATCCCTACGAGGGCCTCCTGCGCCTATCCATTTGCTTTGTAGAGAGAGACGAGGAGCTGTCGTGATGTGTTCTTTATTTTTATGCGTCAGTGTCCGCACGCCCCATATCTCTAATTCCCTCCATATATTTTTCTTCCTTAAACGAGGGAATCTCAAAAATCTCAAGATCTTGACGATATATGAAATGAAGCCTTTCAGGGAGTTGTTTAGGTCTGTGCTTCTTGCGTCGTCTCTACACGCTTTGCACCTCTAATTTTCTTCCCTAGATAGGGGGAATTTTCAAGGATCTCGAGATTTAAATGAGACATGAGATGAAATCTTTTAGGAATTGGCTTAGATCTGTGCTTGTCTCCTCTTTGCTACTGGAAAAGATGAGACTAAATAGGTGAGATTTTTTTTCTTTAGGGCTTTCTCATCTTTGATCTTTAGTGGGCTCTGGGCTTCGTGTATGGGTTGTTTTTCATGGGTGGCAAGAATCCAAATTTTTATTTTTTTTATGGAGTTTAACTAAGCCTCCGAGAGTTTTGTGCAAAAAAAAAAAGAAAATTATCCAAAAAGCCTTAAACTTATTTCATATTAATTTTGCCATTTGAGTCCTAGACATTTACTTTTTACCAATCAAGTCCATCTAGTCAAATTTGGCTAGAATGCAACATGTGGATGTTGGATGTCCTACATGTAAATGATTGACGTTAATAAACAATTTTTAGTAATAAATTAATATTTTTCTTAAATTTTTTAAATTTTTTAAATTTTTCCTTTCTTTTCTCTTTTCCTTCTTTATTATTTTTTTTATAACCAACTGACGGGTTGCACCCTAGCTAGTTGTGGGCAAGAATCGCGCTCTCCCTTAGATTTGTATGAGCCATGGTGGCACTGCCTCGCCCATGCTAGTCCCCAAAATTTCACTTAATGAGTGACAACACTAAAAGAGGCAAAACCTTAGAAGAAATTAACCATTTTATAGGATAAACATCAGCCATTATGACCTACTTGCTGCGCTGCGATTTCCTCACCTAGACTTGGGAGCCAGGCTAGGTGAGGGTTGTGTGATCCTCTCCTAGTGGCGGGCGAGTCTACGTTAGAACCGGTCGTGTCATGTAAGATGCATAGCATCCACATCGGCATATTTCAACCAAAATTGGATAGATCAACCGAATTAGCAAAAATTAAAAATATTTATGACTCAATTGGAAAAATTAAAATGTTTAAGATTATATTGACAAACGTACAACAGGTTTAACATTCTTTTGGACAATTTTCCAACCAAAAAATGGTGAAGTTTTCTGAAAAGTGTGTGCTATGGATTTCATTTTTTTTTTAATGGAGTTGACCGAGCTGGATTTTTTCTTCATTTCCCTATTATTATTATTATTATTATTATTATTATTATTATTATTATTATTATTATTATTATTATTATTATTATTATACTTTTTTTTTGATAATTTGTTACAAATGTATCAAATCGAAGTTTTTTATTGTCGAAAAATTAGTTTGAGATAAATTTGTCACAAATGTATTAGTTGAGATTTTGTTATGATATTATTGACTCTTGACAAAATTATGAAAATGCACAAAGTTTTCGATATGCAGGTTTCAACATAGAGTAAGCATTTAAAAATGTTTTGCACTAAAAAAATGTTCAAATACCTAAAACACAAGATTTATGGAAAATGAAAATAAAAAGTTGAAAGTGACATATCGTTAGTAGGACAGCTATATGTTGGGAGAGATGTTATCACGGCGTCAAAGCCCTTGTGCTATTGGAGTCTGGTCTCATTTGTTTCACAAAAATGATAAGAATAATCATGTGTATCATTTAAAATTATTAACCAATAAAAATAGTTTTCATTACTAATAATGATTTATATCTAAACATTTTCGTGTACGATAAAAAAGATTTTGTTAATTCATTTTTTTAAATGATCATTTTTAGGAAAAATATTCTAAATTTTTCATTTTTCACAAAATAAATGGAGCATAAAGCACTTGCAAAAGCGATATGATATATGGAAACAAACTGATATGATGTCTGTAGAATCTAATAGCTTATCACTCATGAAGCTCAGCTCTAGTTGCTAAATGTAAGAAATGCTATGCTCAACTGGTAATGTTCAAGTGCCCCTTGCCTAAGGGAAGCAAACCAAGTGGCTGACTTTAGGCCCTCCCATCTTTCTTCCTTTGTAAACCTCTCTAGTCCTTATGGGATATTTATGTTCGAAAGCACATCGAATTTGTTCAAAAGTGTTGGATGATGCAATGAAATATTTCTTTCAACCCAAAAAAAAAAATTATACATGTTGACTTTAGCAACAAAAAATGGAATTTGATTGCTATTTTTGTTTAGCAAGAGGATTCTAACAATCTTTCTTAGGACAAGAAAGTTCACCTTGAGTATGTAAATTATGTCCGTAGACATCCTACTTGCCACATTGCCGATAGAAGTCGAAACTCGGATATTGATTAGGACATGAGATTATTTATAGTTTGCAACATTATTTCAAATAGCATTTAATTATTCTTATTTATTCAGGGAGAAAGAGCATGGAGATATGGTTACATGGAGACCCATGAAAGTGAATGTCAAATATAGCCATAATTACTTCACTTTAAACTTCCTAATAAGTGCAAATGGGCCGGTGAAATAATTAGACGTTATTCTAGTTTGGAATGAGCAATGCACGTTCAATCGTACACAAAAACTTGAATTTATATAACATAAGTTGAAGTTAGTTGTATAATTCGGATTCAAATCTTTCTGTCGCAAACCCAAAATTGTGTGAAGTCTTTGCATCCACAAATGTCAAACATATAGAAACAAACTGACCGGGCATCAAAGCCATGTAACGACCAGCTGCACTGTCAGGATTAGCTGGATCTGGTCCCCTCGGTACTTGTCAAGTTTGACTTCCTTTTCAAAATAGAGAATTCGCGACCTGGCTAACATCGTTGACTATGGACTACAAAGAAAAGTCAAATCCTGGAATCTTACTTTAGAAAATGGTATAATTAAACCTGAAAATATAATTTTATTAATTGGAAAAACTAGGCCGACAGCTGCATCTGATTTCTTTTGAGAAATTTCTTTTGTCCAAATAGAATTTTCTTTCTTGGCCTAAATTAAATACTAATTAATTTTCTTTTTCGGCCCCAGTGAGAAATCATCTGACCTTCTTGACCTTAAATAACGCTACACCAGTCAGCTCATCACTCCATTCTCCTCCTACTTCAATCTCCTCCTCCTCCACCTCTCTCTCTCTCTCTCTCTCTCTCCATCCTGCAACCATTTCTTCAATTTGCTATAGAGCAATGGAGAACAGAGCAATGAAAGAACAGAACAAGGAGACGCCATCATCGTCAAAGAAGAGAAGAGTCGCAAGAGTCCCGCCAAAGAGAGGGCAGATCAAAGTGAGGATCTTTCAATCGCTGGTCAAGAGAGTGAAGGAATTGGCGTCCATGGCTTCCGCAAAACAGAGCAGAAGGCGTAGCTGCTGCTGTGGCTGTAGCAGCAAGTAGCCGTCGGCGACTTCACTAGGTCATAATCTCGAATCAACTCTTATAACTATATAAGCAGGTTTATTCTTACGTCTGACCCAGATTAGCGCTCAAGACCGATGCTTTTTGAATCCTTAGCGTCAATCGAGAACACTTCGAGCAGAAATCCAGATACAGAGTACTATCGTGATCGCGCGAGAGAGCAGAAATCCAGCAGAAGAAGATGCAAGCCGGCAATTTGCGATATACACGTGAAATAATAACGAACTTGTATTAATTCACGATGTTGTAAAAGTTTTAGTGAAAGGATCGGTTGAATCAGATTCTGTAGGTTGAGTATAGCTATGAAAAATGGAGTTCGGTCGCTATTGTTCCTAGCAAGAGTATTTTAGTTTCTTGAAATGGTGAAAACCTCAACTTATTCCAACGTTTCTTCTCAGAACAAGGAAGTTCATCTTGAGTGAGTAAAGCTTGTGCTGACAAACTTCCCGCTGACCTCATAGACATCGAAAGATGAAACCTAGATAAATGGTCCAAACAGGATTAGTCACAATTTACATTGTGTGACTAGCACATATTTCAATTCTTAATCGGCAAATCGATCTTGCAAGACTAGTATTCAAAATTGCCCTTTTTTGCATATATGAATTTATGCAAATCGCTTCGTTCATATGAATGAATGAGGCTTCACGCACGAGATAATTAGCACATACTCTGAATAAAAGACTCCACAACGGTTGAAGTTGGATTTTGATATTATAGATCCAAAAAAAAAAAAACCGTTGAAGTTGGCTGAGTGACAAAGTAAGTTTGATTTTGATATTATAGACCTTCCGTTCGATCCAAAAAAAAAAAAAAAAAAAAAAAAAAACAAAACAAAATCTCAATGGTTTCATTCGTTTGTTGCTTTAAGTGGGAAAAATAAACCAATGACTATAAATGGTAGTGAGAAAAGTAGATATACTTTTTTAGTTTAAAAATTTGACTAGACTATGCTAACGTATATGTCAACCGCGGCTTGTGTAGACATAGGCAATTTCTATGATATTTTGATATTTTCTCATATTATTCGTTATTTTTTTTTTTTTTTCTTTTCCTTCTTAATTTCTTTTTTTATTGTGGCCGGCAAAGGTTGCCAAGCCCTTGCCAGTCACTAGGCGAGGGTTGTTGGGCCCTCATTGGCCACAACGCCCTTGCCTGCAGTAGCGATGACCTTCTAGTCGAGGGCTATGGTCGTTGATGCTTGTCTTGTGAGATGGTTCATCTCTTATAGGGTTTTACCTCTTTCAGTGGCCTAACTCCATTTGGACGAAATTCTAAGGATTAGAGTGAAGTGATGCAAGTAGGCAAAGCAGCCTCGCTTGCGGTTGGTGATGGTGGACGGTCGATGTCCACGTCAATGCTAGCTGATCAATTTTGGCGAGTGGGTGAATTGGCACATTGTAAAATGTTTAGAATTAAATTGATTCAAAAAAAGTTTAAGATTGAATTGACACAATTACAATAAATTTAAGACTTTTTTGGTAATTATCCCCACTGAAATGCCGATGGTCCAGAAGAACTTTCATCTATGTTCTTATGGGCAAAAAGCACGAGATGATTTCACCAAAAAAAAAAAAAGAAAGAAAAAACCTACAGCACGGATCATCCGCATCCCCATGAAAGGCATACTGCTCGTGAACCATGATTTGGTAGCGATGGTTATCTCATCTAGAGTATGACCCATCGTCAACGAAATGCACTCTAAATGGCAATGAATCTTAAACTGTAAAAAAATAGCAATAGTTTGACACAAGCAAGCATGGCCCGTGTTCTAATAAATGCAAGATACAGGTCAAGGAATTAAATAAGATAGCGGGTCAAATATATTTATAATAACACCATATCGACAATTAACTCGATAAAACTGGATTCGCCAATAGAACCTTTATAATAAACAAATTCCAGTAATGCAATCCATAAGAGCTAAACCGTTGAAAACGGTGATAGCTATAGTTACTCTTCAGCATCATCAGTAGTTCCACAATAACAACATCAAACCACCAAACCACAAGCATCAGAAATGTGAAGCATCTAGAAAATCATACAATCAAAGAACCCGGTCAAAGAAAATCATTTGCGTAATCTAGGCTTGCCCATCCCACTCTTTGTAAAACAGTTCTAGATAATTGATCATAAACTTGAGACAAATGTGCACTTGACAACACTAAATATCGCTAATATCATACTTCAAAAGTCATAAAACCCGAATAAACACCATAATAGTCATATTTCATACACAGTAACAAGTGCAAATAAAGATCACAACACAAATGTCCTTGTCCAATAATAGCAAAAATCATTTCCAAATCATCTGAGAACGGAAGACGCAAGGCCATCAGGGGGCTTTGACCACTTCAACATATATAAGGAAGTTGTGGGATTGTGAACAATTAGACAATGAATCCACCCATCAAAGTAATTGGGATGTGAATCCACTGGAATTGTTTACTCAGGATCAGAACCAAACACCACCAGCATACAGGCCCAAAAAAGAAGAGAAAAGTGAGGCCCCACATGAATTTTCTAAATAGCGACCAGCGAAAATTCTTTGCGCATGCTGTGAAGTTAGAGTGCCCAAGAACAGCAGAGTGGCGAAGACAGAGGAGAAGAGAGTGAGAGCGTATGCAATTGCCAATATGATGAATAAGCTCTTCTTTAAAAAGATCGGCCTCCCTATACCGCTGTCATTTCTTCCTATTTAGTGTAAAGGCCCCAACGAAAACTACCGTTTTTTTTTTTTTCTTTTGTGCTCTTTAATTTACATTTACATTAATAGACCTTCTTTTTATTTCTCAGAAGGTAGTGGAAGATATGAACTCTTTTTTACCGAGTACAAATAGAAAATCATACTGGGAAGGTTTTCTAAAACAAACATCAAGACATGGTCAAGGAGGGAAAGGAATGGATGAATCATTGACAATGATTTATGTCAAACATTTTCTTGTATGATAAAAAAATTTGTTCTTCTTTCATTTTTTTTCAAACATCATTTTTAGGAAAGATATTTTCAAATTATTTATTTTTCATGAAATAAATGGAGTCTAAAGCACATACAAAAGTGATCTGATATGTGAAAACAAACTAATTTGAGGTTGTTCACTCGTGAAGGTCAACTCTAGTTGCAATTACACTCAACTCGGTAATGTTCAAGTGGCCCACTGCCGAGGGAAGCAAACCAAGTGGCTGACTTTGTTGCCAAGGCTCGATGACTTCAGGCCCTCCCATCTTTCTGCATTTGTAAACCTCCCTACCTCTTATGGGATATTATATGTTCGAAAATGTTGGATGATGCAATGAAATCTTTCTTTCGACCAAAATAAATAATTAAATTCTATACGTTTACTTTAGTAACAAAAAATAGAATTTGATTGTTGTTTTTCTTTAGCAAGAGGATTCTAACAATCTTTCCTAGGAGAAGGAAGTTCACCTTGAATAAGTAAATTTTGTGTTCATGGACTTCCTGCTTGCCTCATAGCCGACGGAAGTCGAAACTCGGATATTGGTTAGAACGTGAGATTGTTTACGGTTTGCAGTGTGTGGTTCACACATGTTTTAGACCTTAATCAATAAGACAATTGTGAATGTAGACCAAAGAAGAAAAATTGTAAATGTAGAAATTCCAAACCTTATATACAATGTTCAATTATTCTTATTTATTCAGGGAGAAAGGGCACAGAGATATGGTTATATGGAGACTGATGAAAGTGAACGTCAAATATAGCCATGATTACTTCACTCGAAACATCCTAATAAGTGCAAATGGGCCCTTCGAAGCAATTACGTTATATTCTAGATGGGAACGAGCAATGCACGTTCGGTCGCACACGAAAACTTGACTTTAGATAAGAAAAGTTGAAGTTGATTGTAAAATCCAGATTCAAATCTCCCAGTCGCAAATCCTAAAATTATGGGAAGTCTTTACATCCACAAATATCGAGCATATAGAGACAAACTGACCGGACATGAAAACCATGTAACCACAAGCTGCCCCGTCGAGATTAGCGGGATCTTGAGCCCTTTGTTTAGTCAAAATTGAGAATTCACGACCCATTGGCTAACACGGTTGACAATGAGGCCGTAGACTAAGAACAAAAGTCTCCCTCACTGTCGAAGAGAGATGAAAAGTCAAATTCTAGAATCTTACTTTAGAAAATGGTATAATCATACCTGAAAATATATTTTTATGAATTGGAGGAAATAGGCCGACATCTGTATCTGATTTCTCTTCAGAAATTTCTTTTGTCCAAATAGAATTTCTTTCTTGGCCTAAATTAGATACTGATTAGTTTTCTTTTTTGGGTCCAGTGTGAAATCATCTGACCTTCTCGACCTTAAATAACAGTAACACTACACCAGTCAGCTCATCACTCCATTCTCCTCCTACTTCAATCTCCTCCTCTCTCTCTCTCTCTCTATACCCTGCAACCATTTCTTTGAGTTGCTACAGAGCAATGAAAGAACAGCACGAGGAGACGCCATTGTCACCGAAGAAGAGAGGAATCGCGAGCGTCCCGCCAAAGAGAGGGCAGATCAAAGTGAGGATCTTTCAATCGCTGGTCAAGAAAGTGAAGGAATTGGCATCCATGGCTTCTGCAAAACAGAGCAGAGGGCGTAGCTGCTGCTCTAGCCGTAGCAGCAAGTTGGCGTCAACGACTTCACTCGAAGACCCGTAGATTATGGTCAACTCATATGACTATATAAGCGGGTTTGTTCATATGTCTGATCCGGACTAGATCTCAAGACCGATGCTTTTCGAATCCTCGGCGTTGATCAAGAAAACTTTGAGCAGAAATCCAGATACAGAGTACTATTGTGATGGCACGACAGAGCAGAAATCCAGTATAAGAAGATGCAAGCCGGAAATTTGTGATTTAGGTGTGAAATAATCACAAAATTGTATTAATTCATGACGTTGTAAATTTTTTTAGTGAAAAGGACCAGTTCAATTCGACTCTAAGTGTAGCGATGAAAAATGAAGTTTGGTCGCTATTTTTCCTAGCAAGAGTATTTAAGTTTCTTAAAATGGTGAAAACCTCTAATTATTCCAACATTCCTTCTCAGAACAAAGAAGTTCATCTTGAGTGAGTAAATCTTGTGCTAATAAACTCCCCACTAACCTCATAGACATTGGAGGATGGAACTTAGACAGTGACGAGAGATCAATAGCAACCCAAACAATATCGAATTAACATAGCGGAATAGAATAACCTCCCTTCTTATGTAAGCCAAATAAAAACCAATATAGTAGAGCAAAATAAATATCAAGTACTTAAACACAAGGTGATTTTTATGTGGAAAATCTCATCGGTATGAGGAGATAAAAAAAACTATGGAACTGGCGTCCACTCAAAAATCTTCACTATCAACAAAATTTGGTGAACAAAGTTTTTCTCTAATAAATACTAGAGGTATATAGCAGCAAAGGTCTCAAGAATATCATTCTTTGCAAGACATATAAATTTCACAATAGATTAATGATAAATCTAGCTAAAAACGCAAGTTTTGATCAATCCACGAAAAATCCGGTGTAGGGAGCTTCAAATGAAAATCAAACCGTCTAGATTCAAGATGAGTACTCCATGAACACATTGACAAAATTTCAGTTTAATCGGATCACGAATTGACCTCCGATGTTAGCTTGATGTAAATAATATTAATTTCCAAACCTTTAGATTTTCTGTATTCTCTTTTTCTCTTATTACTGCATCTCTACTAACTTCTTTACTGTAAGAAACCATATTTCTCCACATAACTTATCATATGAGTTTGAACTCTTTTGGACATGTTATTCATCGAGCTTCCTCCACATGGAGTGAACCCAGCTAACAAATCCCCATTTCATGACAATGTGGAGGGATTCATCATTCCTACTATCAATCGACAATGTTCAAGCTTCTCCCTTAGTGGAGTATTCGTTAACATATCAGAACCATTATGGTTTATATAAATTTTCTTAAGTTCCAACAACTTCTCATTTAGAACATCTCTTATCCAATAATATCTAACAATAATAGGTTTCGATCTAGAATGAAAAGATGATTTTTTACTAAGATGACTCGCACTTTGATTGTCACAAAATAACGCATATCTTTTTTGCTCGAATCCAAGTTTTTCCAAGAACTTCTTTAGCCATAGCATCTCTTTATTAGCTTTGATTGATGCAATAAATTCAGCTTATGTTGTAGAAAGTGCAACACACTTCTACAATCTTGACTTCCATAGCACAACCCCGCTAGAAAAATAAATCAAATAACCATAAGTAGATTTACAAGTATCAATATCTCCTACTAAGTCGAATATGTGTATTCAACTAATCCAAGTCTCTTGGTCCCGAAACTGAGTTTCAAATCGAAAGTTACCCGAAGATGCCGTATAATCCACTTTATTGCATTCCAGTATTTTTTACCTGGATTTGACAAATAACGACTACAATGCCAACTTCGACAAATAACGACTACAATGCTAACTTCAAATGCTGAGTTTGGACGTGTACATTATATCGCATACATCAAACTTTCTACAACTGAAGCATATGGAACAATTTTCATATTTTTCTTTTTTTATCAGTCATAGGACTTTTCTTTGCATTTAAATTAAAGTGAGCAATAAGAAGAGTACTAATCACTTTAACCTTGTCCATGTAAAATTTCTGAAAAATCTTTTTGATGTACTTCTCTTGCAACAAGAATAACTTATTAGCATTTCTATCTTCGGTAATTCTAATGTCAAGAATTTGCTTCGCTACGCCTAAGTCTTTCATGGCAAAAGACTCGCTCAATTGTTTATTTAACAGCTCAATTTGTGAAACATTCCTATTAACAATCAACATATCATTAACATAAAGCAAGAGAACAATAAAATTATCATTGGAAAAATTTTAGACAAATGCACAGTTATCAAATGAGGTCTTCTTATAGCCTTCTTTTGTCATAACTGACATAAACTTTTTGTATCTAGTACTTGCTCTAGATCATAGAGACTTTTTTTCAACTTGCACACATAGTCTTATTTCCCTTTCACTTTAAATCTCTTTGATTGTTCCATATATATCTCTTTCTCCAAGTTACCATGTAAAAAGGATGTCTTGACATCCATTTGCTCAATCTCTAAACCTAGGCTAGCTATCAAGCCTAGTATGACATGGATAGAAGACATTTTCATTATAAAGAAAATATATCATCAAAATTAATACCCTTTCTCTGACTAGTTCCCTTAACAACAAATCTAGCTTTGTATCGTAATTATGAAGTCTGTTTATCTTGTTTCAAACTATACACCCATTTATTCTTCAAAGCTCTTCTACCTTTAGGCAACTTCATTAGTTTAAAAGTGTGATTATCATAAAGTGATAATATTTCATCCTACATAGCATCAAGCCATTTGTTTTTGTACTCATCTTCTATTGCTTCTACATAGCACTTTACTTCATCTCTATTTTTTGGGCCTTAAGACTCACTTTTTCACCTTTTTTTAATAACCAAAGGCATCAAAATGTGAAGAGGATGATCCATGTGTCTTTCTTTACATCTCTTCATTCAAAACACTACTATTGGCCAAATCCATGGTAATCATACTATCCGAGGTAGAAATAGACAAAGACATTCAAAAGGTCTCCCACAAGTCTGGCAATTGATTCCCATCATAACTAACTTATTGATAATCCCTTGAAAATAATTTAAATGATTAGTCAAATGAGTATCATCTTAATATCTCAGAGCCATTATTTGTTTATAAAAAATAACTTATTATTCCCAGTTTTTTGAGCATATAATTGTTCGAGCTTATCTCACAAACTGTGTGCATGTGTTTCTTCAATAATATGGTTCAAAATATTATCATCCACCCACTGCCTAATATAGCCACACACTAGACCATTCAGTATCAGCCTTATTCTTCGGTTTCTCTTCAACAAATACAAGTAGATGATAATCTTTCACATATAAAAGGTCTTCCAACTTTTATGATAATTCAAACCATTCAATATAACCATTATATTTGTATTCACTTCCATTGTTAAAATCAAGTAATAACGAAAGCTCTAATACTACTTTGATGGGAGAACAGTAGCAACCCGAACAAATATCGGATTAACGCAGCGAAATAGAATAATCTTCCATCTTGTATAAACCTAATAGGAACCGATATAATAGAGTAAACTAAATATCAAGCACACAAGAAAATTTTCTCGATGTGAGGAGATAAAAAAATCACGAGACCTTCTTTACCAAAAAAAAAAAAAAATCACAAGACCGGAGTCCACCTAAAAATTTACACTATCAATAAAATCGGGTGAACAAAGTTTTTCTCTAGTAAATACTAAAGGTACATAATAGCAAAAACCTCAAGGTTATCATTCGTGGCAATACGCATAAATTTCACAAGAGATCAATGATAAATATAATAAAAAAAATAAGTTTTGATCAATCCATGAAAAATCTGGTGTAGGAAGCTTTAAACGAAAATCAAACCATCCAGATTCGAGAAGAGTGCGTCAAGAACATGATGATAAAATCTTAGCTCAATCGGACCACGAATTGACGTCCGATACCAGTTTGATGTAAATCATACTAATCCCCAAATCTCTAGATTTTTTACTTTTTCTTTTTCTTTGTTACTATATTTTTACTAACTTATTTGTGACAATCTTCTTAAAAGATAGTGAGAAATCATATATTTCCTTATGACTTATCATATGGACTCAAACTCCTTTGAACTTGCTATTCATTGGATTTCCTTCACGTGAGAGTAAACCCAGCTAACAAATATATGGTCCAAATAGGAGATTATTAACAATTTGTTGTACATGGCTTGCGCATATTTCAATTCCTTCATCGGCAAATCTTACCAAACTAGTATTTAAAATTGCATTTTTTGCATATATGAATTTATGTAGACTGCTCAGTTCATATGTACTAATGAGGCTTCACTCAAGGGATGACCTACACGTACTATGAATAAAAGAGTCCACAATTCCAATGCAAGATCTATAACATCAAAATCAAACCTAGTTTGTCTCTCAGCCAACCTCAACAGTTTCATTCATTTGTTGCTTTATAAGTGGGAAAATCAACCAATGACTATAAATGGTAGTGGGAAAAGTAGACTTGCTTGTTTTGAGTTTATTAAACAAGAAGAGATAAAAATGGAAATCAACGTAGAGATTCTAGAAGAGCAAATCTAAAATTTCCAAACTGTGTATGGAATATTTAATTTTCCTTCCAGAATTCATGATTACGAGCATAACCACAAGACAATATAAAAACATCCGAAACAAAGCCTTTATAATCACCTTAATCGAAGCTTCCGAAGGAGTGCAATTTCGATTCACTGAAGTAATTATATCATGTTCTAGATGGTGGGAGTGATGTGCATTGGGTCGTGCACGAAAATTCATGACAAGATCCGGTCGGATGAGCTGCACTTGCGGATTTGACTTTTTTCTCACTTTTCAGAATTGAACCCATTGACTAATCAAGCTGCTGACGAGGAGGCCGTTGACGATAAAGCAAAGTCTTCCCTCCCGGTTGAAGAAAGACTGACAATCAGATTCTAGATTCTCGCCATAGAAAATGATATAATAAGACTCTGTGAACTATTTTATCTTTTTAGGAAAATAGGTGGACAGCTGTATCTGATTGCTTTTTGGAACCTTCTTCTGTGCAGGTTGACTTTTTTCCTTTGTCAAAATTACATGCTATTTTTCTTTTCATTTTTTTTGCCCAAGTCGATTTAACTATTTGTGTGAAATGCTCTGACCTTCTCGACCTTATATGACCCCTCCCCCAGTCAGCTCAATCACTTCATTCTCCTCCTTCCTCCTCCTCTCTCTTTCTCTCTCTCTCTCTCTCTCTCTCTCTACCCTGCAGCCAAAATTTTCAGTTTGCTACAGAGCAATGGAGAACAGAGCAATGAAAGAACAGCACAGGGAGACGACGTCGTCGTCGTCGTCCTCAAGGAAGAGAAGAATTGTGAGAGTCCCACCGAAGAGAGGGCAGATCAAAGTGGGGATCTTCAAATCGCTGGTCAAGAAAGTGAAGGAATGGGCGTCCATGGCTTCCGCGAAACGGAGCAGAGGACGCGACCGTTGTTGTAGCTGTAGCGGCAACTCGGCATCAGTGACTTCCCTCGAAGACACGTGAATAATCATCTCGAATCACCTCGCACCAGCGATATTTAATCATATGTCTATACCAGATTAGTGATCAGGAACGATGCTTTCCGAACCCTCGGCGTCAAACCTAGAACACCCGGAGCAGAAATCCGGATGCTGGCTCCTAATCAATCGCGGGAGAGCAGAAATCCAGCATAGCAAATATGCAATGATATCTCTTCTTCTCGCGAAAGAGGAGCCGGTGGTTCGTAGCAAAGCCGGCGATTCGCGTTTCTGTGTAATATAATCACGAATATGTATTAATTCGTGTTGTTGTGAAAGCTTTTTAGCTTCTTTTTTTTTTTTAGCTGAATGTGAGGTTTATCCTAAAATTTGAGTTTTTGAATGTTTAAATCTATGTTTGTTTCCAGTTCGCATCGATATGTAAGAAGATATCCGGTCATAACTTGGAGAAAGTACGACGGCAGCTTCATGATGTGTCGGATGGCAAACTGAGCCAGCGACGGTGCATGAACATGCGAAAACGCATTTTGGATTCTTTTTTCTTTCGAGAGAAAATTATATTTATTACTAAAAATTACTAAATGCATAAAAAAAAGCAAATCAAAATAAAGTTAACATTAAAATACTACAAAATAAAGCCGAATCCAAAAAGTAAAAAGGAATCGGCAGGTTAAATAAACACTCATGAAATTCGTGAATTAGTTCATGTGCTCCAGGTTTACTTGCATCAGGTGATATGCCGCGCCGTAATTCTCATTAAACAATTACAAAGCAGCAATTTTAGATCTAGGAAGTCATCTTTGAAATTGAAAAATAATGACGTAATCTTATTCACAAGGGAATCTGAATTTTTTGGTTTCTTAGAAAAACTTGATTTCAAAATGACTTCTAGCCACTTGGAATTTAGGATAAAACATCAAATTAGAACATAATGTTTCGGTATTTTAGCTTTTGATTCTAATCTCTCTTAGTACTTAATAATAAAGGTTAATATCACGGAAAACTCTAAATCGATACATTTATGACATATTCATCACAAACTAAATTTTTGATCATGAAAAAATCTAAATTAATATATCTGTGATAAATTTATTCTAAACTAATATTTTCACTATCGAAAACCCCAAACACATTTGTGAGAAATTTGTCATTAAATTGAATGAATGCCACAAGAACTATAAACTAGTACATATGTGATAAACAAAGGGTAAAACCTGAAAATAATATAGTTGTCAACTGTTACGTGCTATCTAAGTCAACAATTTGATGGTAAAATTTAACAAAAATAACGGGAATAAAAACATTATAAATATACCGGTTTGAGATTTTTTATTGTCAAAAAATTAATTTGAGGTAAATTTATCACAATTGTGCTAATTTAGGATTTTTCTCAATATTAACCTTGATAATAAATACTACAACCTTCTAGAAATTTATATATTGCTCTAGTAATTAAAAAGAATCAAAATTTACATGTTCACTTTTGTAGAGATTTTAATATAAAAAAAATCAAGAAAGAATTATATAATCCTAAGATTAATACCACAAAGAATACTAAACCGATACATCTATAACAAATTTATCTCAAACTAATTTTTCGTCTGTCAAAAACCTCAAATTAGTACAATTATGATATATTTACTCTCTATTACCGTCATAAAATTTTACCATGCTAAGATGGATAACATATGAAAATAAAATACATATGAAAATTTATATCAATCTAGAGTAAATTTATCATAAATGTGCTAGTTTCACGTTTTTTGTGATCTAAAAATTAGTTTGTGATAAGTTTTTTACAAGGATACTAGTTTGAGATTTATGGTGATCCAAAAATTAATTTAAGGTAAATTTGTTACATATGCACCAATTTTTCGTGATGTTAACCCTAATCTAATCTACCAAAAAACATTATATTTGATGTCATGTGTCTCATTTCAATCATAATATAGTATTATTTTATAGTAAGCAAAATTACTTTAGTACGAAATATTTGAATTATTAAATCATACAAAGAAATAGTTGGTAAAATACACAATATGGACAGAGTGATTGAGGATATTTCAGAATGTCAATCGATTGAGATATCTTTAAAGAAAACACAATGATTGATATCAACATAGAAAAGTTGATATTGTTGATGATAATTATTAAGTATTCTAGGAGTACAAAGATATACCTTAAGATTCTTCCCATATCATTATGCACGCGCCGTGTAGTTTACGTATACGGCACTGTTAAGGATTTAATTATAAAATGCAGAGGGCAATTTACTAATACAGCCAGACTCAACGACTTTTTTAGGCAACGTCATTTTACATGTGGAGTGCACTTATAACTTTAATTAAATCCAAAAATTAAAATCTAAATTTTTGCAGAAAGTATGGGCCGCAGGCCCCACACATTGGGCCGAAACCCTGTCGCCTAAGGTAGTTTTCTATTCCAAGATTTATATAATCTGTCGAGAAACATGTGATATCGTCTCAAATAGGATCTAGCTATATAATAAATTATAATCGTTGAAATATTAGATGTTAAAGTACAACTATTACGTTCTTTTTTCAATATTTAATTGCATCAAGCACCTAAATGCCACAAGGCCATATGCAAAACCATATGCAAAACCACCATCTGCTGGTCAAATTTTTCATATCATCTTTTGTCACAGTTGATTATTTCTCAGTTGACCCTCTTTTATAACACAAAGTCAAAAGCAAAGAGCTGGGGCATTGCGCCCTGCCGCCCAAGCCCAAAGTAGCTCAAAACATTGGTTAAATAAAATAATTTAAAACAAAAGAAAGGTTATCATGAATGAATTAATTAATAAGTTAGTAATTAATTAATCTAGATTGCGTCAAATGCAAGAGGGTGGAAGAAATTGACATATTCAAGTTTAGATCTTCTGCTCAATTACTTTAGTGATAAATTCGATCCCTTGAGATTCTCGTGGGGATTAATTAAGGATTGACAAAGGATTTCATGATTCATTTCATATTGCCCTCCCCACTTTTTATACGAAGATCAATTTGCATGCTCTATTTTTCAAAATATAAGTTTTCGTCATGTATGTTCGTGTTAAATACCTAATTGCATCTCGGATTGGTTAATATCTTATAGTACTTATGTCCCTCTTTTAAACCCTTAACCCTTCAAAACAAACTTCCCCACCGGAAAGTCCTTACCTTAGTCACATGTTGTCGGGGCGGGCCCTTGAGCACTTGGATCGACGTTGCAAATGCCTTGACGCCTTTGATATGAGGTTGCCATGATCTCTCGTGGCTCGGGGGGTCCTGCAGGAGAAAAAGGAGGAGAAAGAGGGAGAGACAGACCCTACTAGCTAGACAGAGGGTAAACAACGCATGGAGGGGAGGGAGAGACGAAGGGCTGGCAGGTGATTGTTGTGACCACGGTGACAACTGACAAGGTGCGGCGTCCGACAGCTTGTGGGGTTGATGGAGGGGGTTGGGCTTTGCTGGTGTAGGGGCTTTTGGAGTTTTGCATTTGGGCTCTGCGCAATGTTTCCCAAGGAAGGGTAAATTGTTACTTTGACTATTGGGAATGACACTTCAAAAAAATATAGAGTGGTTCCAAATAGGGGAGTGTGAAAGAATTAAGAACTGTCTGAAATTCGATCGGACTGGCCTAGTTTCCCATGAAAACCAATTTGATTCTTGATTCCAATTTGCTGGACACGTAAATATCAGTCAAATTCTTGATTTTAGGTATGAAACCGCTCATCGAATTAGACCAGTAAATATATACATAATTTTTTAATTTTTTTTTTAGTTTTAACCTTTCAAATCAAAATCCTAGTTTCTTCTTTGTCTCTTTCCATCTCTCACCTCACTCATCTCGCGATCTTGCCTCCCTTACTCACTCTTTCTCTTGGTGGCCTCTGGCCTCATCAATTCCTCTCTCGCTCTTGCTCTAGATCGCCTTCGGCCTTGTTGCTCCCTCTTAACTCTCACACCTCTTCCAAAGTGGAGACATTTCAACCACTTCCATTGACCCACCCAGGAATTGGACCAAACTTGTGGTCTAGTTCTCAAGTAGATCTATGGAACTAACAAACAATTTTCAGTTGTAATTTTTCGGAGCCAGTCATTAGTGGGCAATTCCCGACTCCAAGGGAGGAATCACCCATCCTGATATCGATCACCTCTTATTCCAAATATCCAAAAAATCATGGTCACTAGGTGACCCTCATTGTATAGCAATACACTGGCTTTAAGGGGTATAGAATGCTTCAAAAGTAAAACTTTGATTACTATAAAATAATTACAATCATTGAGTCAAAAAGTATAAAGTCATAGGGATTCATATAGAAAATTATTTCTATATTTTTTTTCCACATAGATCAACAATCGCAAATGCATCTAGTTTGCTTAAAGTTTCACTTTCGAGTAGATAAAAATTGAGATTCCTAATGAGTATTGTTCTTAGATTTGCTTTAAAAAGTCACTTTAGGACCTAAACATTTCTATCCATCAAAGGCCGACACCTTTAACCACATTCTTTCCTGGCATATACCGAAGTGCCTCCACCAAAGGACAATCAACTGGACCCAATTCCCAAAGCCGGCCATTGCCTTAAAGCAACCTTTGCCCCTGCTAAGTCTATCTGGTTAGTCATACCAACCATCCCCGGTACGCTGCTTAGGATTATTGAAATACAATCAACATCGAAAGAGAACGAAAAATTCATTCGATCTTTGATCCTTGTAGAGTGAGAAAGGGGCGCCGCCTCCGACTATGGCAGCACCATCCGCAGACATTTCACGGCGTTTATCCTCGCATTTGTATGACATCACATTCAAACTCACGCCTTGATTATTCAATGAGATCCGTCTCCAACCCAAAGTCAACATTCTGACCGGAACAGTACAGACCCTTCTTTAACAGGCTGCTATCGTTCGGTTGGGTCAAAGCGGAACCCACATGAAAAAATGTGGAGGAAAGGCGAGACGGATCGGTCAAACATCCGCTTCGGATAAAACCCTTAAAATTGAATTCCTCTCTGGTCGTTTTCTTCTCTTTGGTCGCTTCGTAGACTTCTCGATTCACACTGAGATTTTCGCTCGCTGAACGGCCTGGCCAGCTGTTTCAGTCAAATGAGGAGGGACCCCTCGGCGATCCGATCATCGTGCGAAGCAAATAGTTTACACACACAAACGAGTCAAAAGATTCTCCGGCAAAAATAAAGAAGAAATCCTTAAGCGATTCCCCCGTTTGATTCCCCTGTGAATGATTTTATAAAAGCATCATCTCCCATTGGAAGGAAACGTGGATCAAGGCCTATTTTCGAAATTTATTCACGACATCGTCTTCATGCTCTCGATTTTTAATCAGTTCATCGTCCTCGTGTCGATGATCATTAAGATTTCCTATACGTAATTTGCCAATGATGGGCCCATATTGGCGCTCTAGCAAAAGGGTTTCGAGAGCATGAAGGACTCGAAATCGAGTCTTTAGTGAAAGAGTTTCGAGTCTTTTCGACCCTTGTGGTGGGGTAATCAGTTCTTTGATCGAACGATGAACTTCTATCATTCTTGTTCTAAAGCTAGATTAAGATGTCGGGCCAACGAAGGTGGCTAATCATAGTGCACTCGATCCCCTCTTCTTTCTTTTTTGATGCACGTCACGCTTTTCCTTTCCCCCTTTCTTTTTTTCCCTGCAATTTTGGGGGTTACAAAATGGAGACATCGCTTTCTACCTTTTCTTTTATGGGATTTTTTTCCACATTTGACTGAACTAGACAAATCCGCTTCTGATGATGGTGAGGGCCAGCAGGCCTTGCCTTGTCATTGAATCGAGCTGAGCTGGAAAAATATCCCCAGCCACATTCATGAATCTTGCGCCTCAAGTGATCAACAATACATTGATCAAAAAATAAAAATGAAAGTGACAAAGATAAGATAAAATGAAATAAAATTAGGTTTGACTGTCCTTTCAAGGGTTGTTCTTTCCCATAAACTTACTAATGTGAACATATAGAGTCAACATTTTCTAGACCCTCTGTACTCCTCTCTCTCTCTCTCTCTCTCAGAAAATGTCCAGTTAATGTAGGACTAAACGTGGATCAGTGGGCCATCTTGAGTTGTGGTGTTTTGTTCCGCCTCGGTCACCTAGGAAACATTTTGCGTGCGGTTCCTACTAAAGTATCAAGAATCCACTCTAACGTAGAGTTACTCATTCTCTCTCTCCGTCACGGTTGAGAACAGAGCCAATTTGGTGGCAACCGAGTCAAATCACTTGCAAATAACTTGAGTTGGATAGAATAGTTTTTTTTTTTTAGGACAAAGAGTTGGATAGAATAGTTATCAAGGTCGATTTGACTGATTTTGAGTGGAGCACGGGTCTGGGTTATCCGAATTGGCGTGAACGCACTTCGAGACGGAATGGAGGGACGAGGGACAAGTATTGATTGGCATCAAGGGAGAGAGAACACTCCAAGCCGAGGCACTTTCAACTTCGAATTTTTTCCAAGTATAGACGAACTTGGATTTTGGCTCTTACTTACCCTAAACATGTACAGCCTTTCAAAATGTCCGAACACTAACTCTTAATCAATGTAACCCTTTTTTTTTTTTTTTTAAATTTGGAGCGAATAAGCATAAATAAAAAATCAGACGTAGTGCAAGAAAGCCAAGCAAAGGGGCCCCACGAGGTTGAACCTAAAGGGGCCTGTTCACACTGCACAACCGCTCTGACCATCAATTAACTTAGCCCCCCATATAAAGCCCCACCAGTCTAGCTCGTCGCTTCACTTCATTTCCTTTCTTCAATCTTCTTCCATTGATTCTCTCTCTCTCTCTCTCTCTCTCTCTCTCTCTCTCTCTGTGAAACAGAGACCGTCACATCTCTGTTTCTTCTCCAGCAGAACCAGAGCCTGCCTGGTGCGAAGGGGATCAGAGGAATGGAGAACAGGGGCGAGACGAAGAAGACGACCCACAAGCCGAGATCGAGACTGCCGCCAAAGAGAGGCCAGATTAAAGTCAAGATCTTCAAGATGCTGGCGAATCAAATCATCAAGCTGGCGAAAATGGGCGTGCGGAGACAGAGGAGGGAAGCATGCTGCTGCAATTGCAAGTTCGCCTCTGTAACGCCACTTGAAGACACCTAGCCCCACCAGGCCGCTGCGAGCATCATTTTCTAGGAGGTCCATAACGATTGGGTTCATGGTTTTCCCTTTTCATTTTGGTCTTCCTTCTGTACAGTGGTTTAGAATACTTTTCATGTTTATCCCGAGTTCTTCCTTAGTAGAAGACTCGCTAATACAGAAGCAAAGCATGGCTCTTTGCATAAAGGTTGTAGCTTCTTTCATGGGTGCTATGAGAGATGTAAATAAAGAAATCTCAACTTAAGGCGAGTTCCTTTCTTGCAGAGCATCGAGCATGTTGTTAGCTTTTGTGCTCTGTTTTCTGATTCTCTGCTTCATTCTACATTAGCAGTTTCACATGCCGTCCATCCGAGATTATAACCCTCCACTCTCTCAAATCAATGGTTCCTTTCTGTAATTTCGGGTCTTTTTGATTTTTACGAGCTTCCAAAATGTTGAGAAAGAGAGACCGAGAGCGAATAAATGCAGCTCAATGGGAGACTTTTATGTCTTTCGAATGTTCGTCTTTTTTATGTCATCTTTTCGCATGCATTTTCTTGGGGGGAGTTTGAAGGTGGTGATAAGGTCTACCTGCAGCTTTCCAGCTTCCCTCTTTGGCTTCAAGCAAAGTGCAGAATAAACACAAAAGTTGGCACGGTCAATACCTTTTACATCTTCTGCTTTTCCTCTTTTGTTGTCATCTTTCTTCTTTTTCTCCCGCTTTGCGGTCATTGCCGTGCCTACAAATCTGAGGTGGGACAGGCCGACAACTAGACAAATGGGTCAAATGATTCCACGGCGAATGAATAAGAAATGGTTAAATAGCGTCCCGTGAATAATTCGATCTTGCGTAAACCCCATAAAATAGAAACGTGCGTAAACACAGGTCTGTTTCGACAATATTCTAAGGTATCGTCTGCGTGCCATCAATTTCAATCAATTCGCCATCCTTCTGTCAATGTTTGTCAGGATTTCCCGATACCTAATCGGTTCTAGCAAAAGGGTTTCAAATCCAAATCGAGTCTTTAGTGAACGAGCTTCGAGTCTATGGTATTAGCACTCCAATTAGACTCCGAGGGGACGGAGTGCTCAGCAGGATGGGGCCGGCTCCCATACGGCAGGATCGACTCCTTGGATATAGATCGATCATCACGGCGAGCTCTTGAGACGAAAGGGGTACGACCCATCAAAGCATGGAAAATATGCATTTCGATTTTAGCACATGGGGGACGTCACGGCCAGTCGTTTCGGGCGAGCGAAAGAGGTAGTGATCATTCATTTGTTCACTCACTCGAGCTCCTTGACCGAAAGGGGACGGCGACTCTCTCTCTCTCTCTCTCTCTCTTCATGGAAGTCAAATTATTCCTTTTTATCCGTTTTTTAAAAGTAATTATGGGGCCAAACGATGTGAAATCACTTTCATTCTGGATTTTGTTTATTGACTCTTGAATGAGATGCGCCAGCTTTTGATGGTGGGGACGGTGGCCTGTTGATGAACCAGCTGGTAATTACTCACGTGAACATAGAGAGATTCAACACCTTCTATTCTATACCCATCTCTCTCTCTCACACACACTGAGACACGGCCACAAACAAAACGTATCGTCAATCATTTCCATGTAAGCCGAGTCAAATTCCTCGCGAATATCTCAAATTGGACCGACCGACGACACGCAGAATACCGGCTTGAGCTACTTTCAGGTTGGTGTGATCCCGCCTCGAGATGAAGCAGGTGAACAAGTTCAGTCAGCCACTTTCAAATTCACTCCGGATTTTGATGTTTACTTGCGCCGAGCACAAAGAAACCTTTCGCCATGTTGAAATATCAACACGTGTCATCGTATCATAATTTTTTATTTCATAACTTTTCCTAAAGTTAGGTAATAAATTTTTATTTTGGAATTTTGCAAGCCAAAGTCGCAAGGCATGGAGGATAAGGGCAGGCGGAAGGGGCCCCCCAAGAGGCGCTCCGTTCACACTGTGTGAACCGCTTTGACCACCTTTAACTCTAAGCCCTCTCAGATAAACCCCCACCATTCGCGCTCCTCGCTTCGGTTTATTCCCATCTCTTCATCCTCCTTCCATCCATCGATTCTCTCTGTCTCTGTCTGTCTGTCTCTTCTCTCTTTCTGAAACAGAGTCCTTCGTTACTCTGTTTCTTCTCCGGCGGAGCCAGATCTCGCCTGTGCGAAGGGGATCGGAGGAACGGAGAACATGGACGATGCGGAGAAGGCGACCCCCCACAGGCCCGAATCGATGCTCCCGCCGAGGAGAGGCCAGATCAAAGTCAGGATCTTCAAACTGCTGGCGGCTCAAATCGTCAAGCTCGCGAAGATGCTGGGGAATATACTGAGGAGCGCGTGCTGTTGCAGCCGAGAGTCCGACTCCGTGGAGCCGCTGGAAGACACGTAGCCTTCCGACACGTCGCTCGCGTCATTTTTCCGGGAGCGTACTACCCATTGGTGCATGGATTTTTTTCCTTTCGTTTCTGTTCTTTTCTTTTGTACAGCGGAGCAGAAATTTTTCTCCTTTTTTTTTTTTTTTTCATGTTTTATCTCGAGTTCTTCCTCGATCCCGGATGGGAAGAAAATTGAGTAACCCACAGAAGCAGAGCATGGCTCATTGCGCACCCAGTAAAAAGCTTGTAGCTTCTTTCCGTGGGTGCTTCTATAATGTTATTTATATAATAACAGAAGAAATTTCGATGGTCGCCATCGCCATTCTCTCTCTCTCTCTCTCTCTCTCTCTCTCTCTGCGGCCTCTGATCCGATGATGATGCAGAGATCGCGCGCATCGACTCCTGATGTGGCTACCTTGGATCCGACCGGGGGCGAGAGTCTTGGGTCGTGCTCGAGCCTGTTTCATGGCGGTGAGGCTGAGCAGCGTTGACAGTGGTGGTTGAGCGTGGTTGGCGGGAGTGAAGCCCAGTTTTGGTATTGTAGGCGGCGGCGGCGGCGGCAGCGGCGGCCCGTGGTGGTGGGCTTTCGAGTTCGGGTTGTTCGAGGGAAGCGGCGACGGTTGGTGGCGGGCGGCCATGGCAGTGGCCGAGAGCTAACTTTGGCAATTTTTACCGACCAATTATTATTTTCTTAACGTGCATCCATTTAAAACTACACATCGGACAGCTCGGTCGATTTAACAGTTTTAGTGCCACATTATAATTTTTAATGTATGGGTTTTATGAGAGACCTTTGAGAAGTTGTACAAAAGGCAAATTAGGTTTCGATTGGAAAAAACAAAAAGGTATAAAATCTCGGAAATTCGCCGTCCTTGAAATCCGCGAGGGTTTGGTGTCGAACGAGAACAAAATTATAGCCATCTTCAGGGCCGTCAACAACCTAGGAGCATCATCTCTTACCGCAGCAAAAATGTCGGTTCGCGAAAATTATAGATTATCTCATTCTCCCGGTCCCAATACAATCCGGACTCTTAAGTTTCATAGTAATAAATAAATAAAAAAAACGTGTTAGGAATATGAAAGTCTCTAAGGCATTGCGTGCGCTGTACATCGACCTAATCTCACGTTGTATATAACTCCATATTGCTTGGTGGTTGAGATTCTATGGCACATTTGACTTTATAGAACTGATGATTGATGATGACGTTGATGTTGATAATGTTGGTGATGATGATGATGGCGATGACGGTTCATGCGTGGATGCATATGAAATGGGTGCTCATGTTTTATGTGCACGGTCCGTGCATTTCGCTCCCACATCACCATGAATTTGAGTTTGCTTTGGTCACCCTTTTCTTTCTTTGTCTTCATCTCTCTTTTATTTTTTTAGTGACTATGATGCACCACGATGGGATGTTGCAAAGTTGTTCCCAAATTTCTTGGGTCACTAATCATATTGGTAAAAAAAAGTAGCGCAAAAGAAATTAGGACATGCTTATATTTTGAACGTGGGATTGGGGGCAAAAGATGTGATTATGCCATAAAAGAAATTTTTTTTTAAAATCGAAATGCTCATAACAAGTTTACTCAAATCTCAAGAAAAAATTTGTGACAAAATTAGGGATTTTGACATATTTCGAAAATGTGTGGGAGCTTTCAAACAATTTATAACAAATTTTCAAATCTTAGTTCATTTTCTTTGAATTTGATTTCCCTAGAATGATGTTGTTCAAGAGACTCATTTTCATTGAATTTTCACATCGGATCCACCTCGCGCCAATCATCCAAGTTGCTAATGTAAATAATGGGTTGAAGCTATAGCAAGCTAGATTCTTTGTAGATATGCCTATTTGAGTATTTTGTAACATGAAAATTACCCGAGGGTAAATACAACGTGGGTGTGCTGATTTGGGTTTTTTTTTTCTTTGGAATTAACTGAAAAAAATTAAGTTGCCGCTTGGAACATAGCCTGCGACCTCATCTACATTCATTCAACCCACTTCAAGCCACTAAAATTTTGCTTTTCAAGGAATCAATTTGACTCAGGAGATTTACAGCTCATCCACTGGCGACTGACGATAGCGACTCTTGTTCTTTACGTATATGCGCCGCTGAGTCGAGACACGTGCCCGAAACAGGCCAGACAATGTGAAATTTAATAACCCAATAAAGCAATATTCCAAAATAAAATTCCATACTAAAGCAAACATTTTTCATATATATTTTTTTTGTTGGCCGACTCATTAATTTAAGGAGCCTGTGGGCCCCACTAAGTGATTGATCCGGTTAGCATCCTCCCTTTGATAAAATGACCCGCCACGTGTAGCTCGGCCGAAAAGCGGACCCCAAGCCAAAAAAAAATGGACGTTTTTTTGGTAAGGCAGACCAAAAAAAAAAAGGTCGTTGATAACGAAAGAGTCGGCAGACCAAAAAAAAGATATTGACAATGCCAATGCATTCAAGGATGATGGGTTATATCTTTGAAAACTTACGTCAGGTTGCTGATGTCATAATTCATTTGACTGGCTGTGATCAACTCGCATGTTTTTTTTTCCGTCTTCTTATCTCAAACTTTACTCCGATAATTTGAGATCATTATGCAAAAATAAACCCACTCCTAAAATTAAATCGTCTCCACCCCAAATCCCGAGAATGTGGGATTTGAACTCCCACCTCCCCCTTTTAAGTTGAAATGGTGGACACTGGGCAAATTTCAATGGTTGATCAACTCTCACGTTGACCACACGGTAAAAATGTGAATTTTTAATTTATGTTTCAAGACACTTTTTGGAGGTACTTTTAAACTTATCACCATGAAATATATAGGCATCACAATAGGTTGGCTATTAGTCAAGAATTATTCTATTTCCTAACGAAATATATGAACTTTAAAAGGCTTGCAGCCATGAATAGTAGTTTTGTGGCAGATCACCCCACTTGTGGCAAGAGGGGGAAAAAAGGACAACTCTATCACACAGATTGCTTCGATCATATAGGCAAGAATCAGGAATCTATATATAAGAAGCATTGGGCAAGTTAGTAAGTATTTCCATGTCCCCCGTCTTCCCACATATTATTACTTGAGCCCCTTTTGCTAAAGTAAGGAATCTGAACATTTTCATGAGTCTCGTGACAATACAAGGAATAGATCAAAACCAACTAAATAATGAGACTATCCATTCTATATCTCCACGGTGAACTCTCTCCCAAATTGAATGAATTCGGATTCTTTTGAAAAAACAAGGTCCATAATTGAAAGAGTACGTTGGCTCTACAATTATTAGCCGCACTGCCTGCTTAAGATGTAGTCCACATAAGACATACTCAAAAATTGGGATGAGCATGATTTTTGGATAAAATTGGGAATTGAACTGAATTGGGCATGGGAATTGGTTCGGTTTCAGGATTTAATGAGAATTTTTCCGGTTCTCAACTCCCAATTCCAAACTTTTGAAATCGGCACTGTGTAGTCCAATTCTTGGTTCTATCCTTAAATTGGAACAAGAACTTGTGCTGTTGGAATTAGTAGTGTGCACCTAATAAAAACACTGCTTCTCTCAATACTATTAAGTTTGTTCTTCTCTTTTTCTTTTCAACAGACTTGAGTCTACCTCTCTTTAGGTGCATTTGGTTCAACATTTTGAAAACCCATCAAAGAAATACAAAGCATCTTAGCCTAAAATATTTTGGACAAATGCAAAAATTGTTTGGTAAATTACGCTTTGAGAAGAAAATTTGAGGAAAATATTGTTTGATAAAAAAAATATTAGAAAAACTTTTTGGGTGATTAATATTAGTTTTTTTAATGGCGAAGGGTTATGAATGCTAGCAAGCCGATCGACATTGGCAGCCATCGAGTGACCTCTAGCAAGGGTTGCCCAACCTCGGGTGAATGTCGGGGAGGGTTGTGCAACCCGAGTGAACGTCGCTTAAGTCTCGTGGCCTCAAGTGGCCCTTGCTTGGGTGTCACTAGGGTCGCATGATTGATGGCCGTTGTTGCGCGACCCTTGCGAGACCCAGGCAATGGCCGCCACGCAACCCTAATGAGACCCAAGCAATGGCCGCGGTACCCAACATTGGGTTGCATGTCACTTGGGATCGTGTGATCTTCGACGGCCCTTGCCACCCGGAAGTCATCCAACCTTAGGTGACCTCGATCAACAGCCGCTAATACCAAATCTAGCTCATTGACGATCGTAGCCCTTGCTAGATTGTCAAATGGTTTGGTCTTTTTTTAATTAAAAAAAAAGAATGATGGACAGAATCGAAGATTTGAATAATTAATATGGTAGTTTTGGAAGGAAAAAAAATTAATTTTAGCATTAGGCTTTAATGCTAGTCCCTAACATTAGGCTTTTAGCTTTTACTTGAAAATTTCTTCAAAATAGTTGACAAATGGTCTAGCATTTCCCTAAGGAGGATTGGAGGATGAAAGCTTCTTGGAAATGCTTAATCAAATGTACCCTCTCTCTTTTTGGCCCTTGCTTGTCTTGACCGCTTTGCGGTGTTTTGTGTCTGGCGCTCTTTCATTCGAGAAGACGTTTGTGTCTTATTAAGTGCAAATTTTGTGATGCCGGATCTTGTATATGTGGTGGTTAAAGCTCAATATATTATTACCCTTTACCAAAAAAAAATGCACCCTCTCTCTTTATTGTGCTTCCAAATAAAACAAGACGAACACTTACCACACATGTCAAACCCCATACAAACATATGTGCATGGTACCTATTAACTAGGAAAAAATGACTACACAAACGGCTAAGAATTTTCTGACAAGTTTGATTAGATTTAGTGCTTCATGACAGTGCCTGTGACCAATACCGAGACAACACCAGAAAGAGCAAAATCTTTGAACACAATAATTAGACTGGGCACCAATCAAATTACATACTCTAAAAAGATGAGAAATGCGTATGCTGCAAGAAGCTTTATGACATCCATTCTAAAACAGAGAATTGATAATAAGACTAACAAGTAACTTGAGCACAGCTTGGTTCACTTGAACAACATAATCAACCTTTTCTCTAGTCCAGTAATTGAAGAGTTTCATATTCTTCATTATTGGTACAAACAACAAGAAAAAAAAAATTGAAAAAAAAAGAAGAAGAGGAAATGGCCAGTACCCAAAGAGGCTCTAGAATTGACCCTCAAACCAATTGATAGAGTAAGGCCTGTTTGATAATACTTCCGAGAACAAATAATTCTCTTCTTTTATTTCCTAAAACCAAAAATGAACATAAATCCGTTTGATAAATTTTTTATTTTCGAAAACAAAAATCCATTTTTTTGTTCTTGAGAATAGATTTGGAACATAATTAAAAAGTAGAAAAAAATTACTTATTCCTAATAATAATTTCTGAATCAAGTCTATTTTTTTTTTCTTTTCTCTTTTCTTTCCTCTTCTTCTCTTTCATTTTCTTCTTCTTCTTCTTCTTCTTCTTCCTTTTGGTTGGCAACCTCACTCGGAGCGTCGACCGAGCCTTGCCAAGCCTTGGCAAGGCTTGACCTCACGCCACCTGCGCCTTGCCTATCTCGCCTAAATCTAGTGAGGTTGAGGTTCACAGTGGCTAGGCAAGCCTCTAACAAGCTTGCTAAACCTCGCTCAACCGATCACCGGCCATTATTGTGGTAGGCGACCGGCCATGAAGAAGGAGGAAGAAGAAGAGAAAAGGAAAAAAGAAAAAAATACAAAAATAAGAATAAAAAAGAAAAAAAAAGTATTAAAAAAGTTAAAAAATTAAAAGAAACAAAAAAATTTGAGAATCCTACCAAACTCATTTTTATCCAAAAGTAGAAATTTAAAATAGTTACCAAACCTCTTTAAAAACTCAGAAATTATTATCGAGAATAGACTAAAAATAATCATTTTTGAGTGAAAATTGCTTTAGAAATAAATGGTTACCAAACACGCTCTAAATTACAAATTTAAAAGATTGAGGGACCGATCCTAATAGGAGATAAGTTCCAAGTTTCAAATCAAACCAGAATGACTCAAGAATTTCTTACCCCTAATTGAGATGCGCAACAAAAACGGGCCCATAAGTTAAAACCTATGGGCGCCTGTTCACACTGACACACTTGGACCATCTTTGATTTAGCCCTCATTTAAACCTCTGCACCCGTCAAGGTCGTTGCTCCGCTTCTTTCCCTTTCTTCAATCTTCTTCCATCGACTCTGACTCTCTCTCTCTCTCTCTGAAACAGAGTCCATCGTTACTCTGTTTCTTCTCCAGCAGAGCCAGAGCTTGCCCGTGTAGAGGATCAGAGAAATGGAGAACAGGGACGAGACGAAGAAGACGGCCTACAAGCCGAGATCAAGGCTGCCACCAAAGAGAGGTCAGATTAAAGTCAAGATCTTCAAGCTATTGGCGGCTCAAATAAACAAGCTCGTGAAAATGGGTGAACAGAAACAGAGGAAAGGATGTTGTTGCGATTGTCGGTTCGCCTCCATAACGCCGCTTGAAGACATGTAGGCTCCCCATGTTGCTCGCATCATTTTCGGAAAGATAACGATTGGCACATGATTTTCCTTTTCATGTTGGTTTTTATTTGGTGCAGTGGAATAAGAATGTCTTTCGTGTTTATCTTGAGCTCTTCCTTGATCCGGCACTGGTAGAAATTTCACTAATCCAGAAGCAGAGCATGGCTCATTGCGTACCTTGTAAAAGCTTGTAGCTTCATTTCATGGACGCTTGTACAATATTAGAGAGAAGCAAATTGAACAAATTTCAATGTTCGCCCGTCGCCACTCTCTCTCTCTCGGGTTGACCTCCGTGGAGGTCGTCAATTCAAATCTGTTGGTCATGGCTATCTTGGATCTGACTTGGGGGAAAGAGAGTTGGGTCGTGCTCGAGCTGGTTTCATGGCGGTGAGGCTGAGCCACGTTGGCGGGGGTGAGGGCGAGTCCATGGCGGTTGACTGTGGTTTGGTAGTGTTGGTGGCGGCAGCAGCGGCAGTTGTGGCTGTGGACGAGCTTGGTGGTGATGGTTTTCGCTTCTCGAGTGTTTGATTGAAGTTATTGTGGTTGGCCGGCGGTGGCGGCAGTGGTCGAGCTTGGTAGTGGTGCTTATTGAGTTTGGGGTGTTTAAAGATGACACATAACATTAGTCGATGTAATTATTTTAACGTTAAATTAACAACGTTAGCTAGCGCTAAGCGGTTTCAAAATCAGCCTAGGTTCTACTTGGATCCTAGAATCTATCCATCGAAATTGGTTCCAAAATTTTTGGAACCTATAACTTACCATACTTCTAAAATTAAATCCACGGTCTACCCGGATTTCATATGTATTTAATTGCAGTAAATCATTACCTTTAATGATCACCATTTGCTATTATAATCCTAACTCCAACATGTAGACACACCAAAGAATATGAAAATATTTAAAAGTAAGAGTCTCAATCATGGATATGCTAGAAATGGAAGCTAAACTAATAGTTCCAAATTATACACTAATCATTAGAAACAATATAATACAACTAGATTATGCAAACACATATCAAAACTTATTTCAGATTTCACATGGAACCTGAAATATAAAATCTACCGCTGAAACATGTTCTTCAATTTTTGGAACTCTTCCTATATACTCTAAAACTTGAAACCGACCTAATTCTAATAGGTCTAGTTCTCCAGTTCTCGCTCTACTGTGGAACCATACTTACCCCTAATGTTAGCACCACATTATCATCTTCGAAATGTGAATCTAATGAAGACATATGTATTTAGCCTAATTGAAAAGTTGAAATCTTTTATCGAACAAAAATGAATGAAAATCCAAATATTTTACGACATTCTATTTCTAAAAATTTCTCAAAAGCAAGATCCTCTCTCATAAAGTTATGTACTTTGTCCACAATTCTTCTTTTGAGTGATGTTTTTATGTCTAGAGGCTCTGTCTTCCCTATACAAACGATAATTTTTTTTTCTAAAAGAATAAAATTTTTTCAAAATTATTATTATTTTATTATTATTTTATTATTTTATTTTGCAAAAGAAACGAAATTCCGATTATTTAATTAGGCTCTGATTTTCTTTCTTTAAACCGTGAACAGAAAATTGCCATTGTTAAATCATCGACGGATGTTGTCCAATGAGAAAGAATCAGAATGATTTCATTTTCAGTGCCGTCGAGAACAAAGAAGCAGCATCTCTTTCCGCAGCAAAAACATCGTCCACTTTATACCCTATTCTTGCTGATCTAGTAGTACAAGCCAGACTCTAGTTTTAAGAACTAAAAAAGAAATAAAAAGGGTAATCAAAGAATTATATTTAAAAAGAAAAAAGAGGTTCTTTTAGGAGTTGCTTGCGCTTCACATCTTCCTCATCTCGCACATTATGACTACACGGCCTAGCAAGTTGAGATTACCTATGACATAGACTTTTATAGAACAACCTGCCTCTGATGTTGCCTGGTGAAGTTCTTGCAATCTATAAGAAATATGTCCAAGCTCAGTGTACAGGCTAACACAAATGGTTGAATATTTAATCTGTGAAACATGGATCATTAACTTTAGCACAATGTACAATTTCATCTTTAAATTTTTAATTTATTTAATATGATTCATGAATTGTTGGTATATGTTTAGTATAATACCTATATCATATGAAAATGTTGAGAAATTTAGGGACTATTGAACAAATTAAAGTTCATAGACGATATTACATATTTAATCAAAGTTTATGGATCATTTATGTCATTTTCCTTTATACATAAATTTTGCTCCACAAACTATAATAATTGGCCATGGATCAATGCATAGGAAGTGAGCATTGATGTGCATGTGCATAATGCACGCGTGGTATCCCACATCTTTTGCATACATACCTTCTTTACATACATGCGTTCTCTTTTCATCTGTAAATTTAAAATTTTGGGTCAAATTTCCTAACATGGTAGAAGGATCGCGTTTTGCCCAGAGGTTTATTCACACTTACACAGCCTCAATCTCTAACTTTAGGGTTGTGCTTTTTAACAGTGCCGTCATTTCGCTCGCGTGTGCATTTTGCCCAGAGTTTATTCACACTTGCACAGCCTCATCTCTAACTAAAGGCTCGTGCTTTCTAATAGTGCCGGTCGTTTTGCTCACGCGTCACGACTGATTTGAATTGGCTTTTCTCTGGCTTTTTCCCCTTTTTCGGCTTTCATGTTCTTGTTCTTTTCTTAGCGACTACACATCACAACGACATGTCGTAAAAGATTATATTTTTTTTTAAAAGTTGTTGAAAACGAGAACACGCCTACTTTTGGATTGGGTTGACGACACTCTAATGGCTCTTAACATTAGTAGGCTGCCATATGTCGTCTACATTCAAGCCCCCTAAAATCTGGCTTTTTCAAGGGTTTCAACTGGACGTGGAAGATTTTCATACCAATCCAAACAGGCGACAGCGATTCTTCTTTACATGTGGACCGTTGATAACTTCTATTTCGAACATATGGAAAATGTCATTGCATGCATACGATGATGGGTCGACAATCACATTGAGAATCCTAGGGGTCTTACGTCATGTTGCTTATGTCATAATTCGTAGGACTGAATTTTTGACCGACTTCCACATCGACAATATGTTATAATTGTAGGAGCCCCAAAAACATATGAAATTCAAACAAAGGACAATAGTAAAGTGACGATTGCTAAATTGAGGATTCAATAAGGTTGGAGACACTTGTTTGTTTGCACAAAATGTAAAGGCATGGCGACTCAGTAGGTCAACTACCGGTCACGACCTATTCCATTTCATGGCGAAAGACATGAATGTAAGACTTGCAGCCACGGACAGTAATTTCGCAGTAAATGATCCTCGTTTTGGCAAGAGGGGAACAAGGACGTTCGGTCTCCCAGATCGCCTCTATAGGCAAGAATCGGGAATCTGTATACAAGAAGCATTTGGCAGGATAGCAAGAATTTCCATCTCCTCACATATTATTACTGAAGCCCCTTTTGCTGAAGTAAGGAATCGAAACGTTATCACAGTCTCGTGACGAAACAAAGAATAGATGAAAGCCAACTAAAAGTAGTGAGACTACCCATTTTGCATATCCACAGCGAATTCGCCCCAGCAGATTGAACGGGTCCGGATTCTTTGCAATAAAACAAGGGCCGTGCCGGTTTAAAGACTAGCAGCAGGCTCTACAACTATCAGCTGCCCTCCCTGCTCAAGATGTAGTCCACCGCCTCTTCGACTGTGTCAACAACCTGTCGAACAATGCAAAGGAGCAATGCTCAAGAAGCCAAACCCAAATTCGGACCAATCTTCCATCAAAGTAGATACAGATTCTTATGGAAAATCACAGCTCAACTTCTTTTGCAACAGGAGAAATCTTCTTTAGATATCCTTTTGCACCTTTGTCAACTTACCAGATCTGCAGGAAAACTTGTGTCGTTTTCTTCTCCCTTGAACACACCTGTTCTAGTCAAGATAGAGAACCAATGATGTCCCGCCTGAAAATCAAGCATAAGTTCTCTTGCTTTAGGTATTAAGCCGAAAGTAGAAAAGGTATTGAGAAGCCAGGAGTGGATGACGTGTGCAACTAGCGTGAAGCAATATGTTCAAGAACCGCATCTTAGCCAACCTGTTGAGCACCCTTGATGTCTACAGAAGGATTGTCGCCGACCATGTAAAGGGTGCTGAAGGAATATGACTGGGGAGATACATCGTCCATGCCACAAACATCACAGTGCGAAAGTGAGAGCTGTCTCAACGTTGTTTCAGCATTGTCGAACACGAACGGATTAGGTTTGCCAAAAGAAACATACTCCAAGGGATGATGATGAATTCTGCATATATCGAAGAAAAGCATGTGAATTGGAACAGTTAAGGGAGTGTTAGGTGATTGAGGGATTTGGCAAGGGTTTAGGGCTTTATCAGCGTCTTTTAGCTATTGGCTTTCACAAGACCTTCCACTGAAGTGTGTGAAACTTGACTTTAAAGCTTAAACTCATGATCGGTTATGACTTATTAGGCCTACTGTAATTGCTGAATGTTTCCAATTTCTTAACACATAATTATTTTCATCCGAAAAGGTTCAAGTTCATTTAAGAAAAAGACACTTCACCTGTTGAAGACACTCTCTAAAGCGACTCTAAAGGCACCCATCCCGAGTCGCTCCAGTGGAAAAGCAGCCTGCACTGAGTACCCTTGGCTAATTTGAGAATTGCAAACTCTTCCCTAGAGAGGAGGAGAAGAAGCATCCAATCGAACTTTTCATGTTTTCAGCCAATGAAACAACCTGATATTCAAGATCGTCAGCTGCAAAGTATAAAGGTGGTTGATGTCCATCCGATTGTCCTGGAAGCCCTCCTGACCTTAGAATGTCACAGAGAACCTGTTGCAGTTACTCTGTTATTGCAGAGCAATTACAGTAGAGTCCAGACCTTAGACTGCACATGAATTGCAAGATATTTCTAACAGAACGAGATGACTAAAGGAAATTCAGAGGCAGATTTCATCTAATAGTACCATAACGATATCATAAATTCCATGGAAACTAAAACACATCCAGGGGATACTAGAACTTGGAGGAGGTATATCATCATAACACAAATGGATGCAACTGATGCATTGAAAGAAAAAAATACAGCGGAATACCTGTATGTCTCTGCCCCAATCTACAGGATCACTGACAACAAATGCGGCCTGCACTCTCTCAGAAAGAACATCACACTTCAATTTCAAATCCTCGAGGCAGCTACTTTGGCCACAGACATTATCGTTTGTCCAGGCTTTGTATTGAGATACAGGATCGATGTTACTGAAACAGGAAGCATATTCATCGATCGATAACACTTTTCTGCAAAGAAAAATCCCTAACTTCCTGTCAGATCTCTAGTTTTAGAGAAGCCAGTCAAGATGAATAAATCAAAGTCGTTAGGCTAGTACTCACTTGAAACCATACTCAGACATCACTAGAGCAGGGTCTCCCTTCCCTGTGGCTACAATGAGTTCATTTTCGTATCTGGACAATACTAATTTATTTACATAAAGTCAGATTAAATTACTGCTTGAGCAAAAAATTTTGGACTTAGGTAAATGAATTATCTTGATGAGGATTTTCATCATCAATGAATTATACAGGAGAAACACTATATACAATCTGCAAGCAATAAAGCTTGTGTCTTTCACATCAAATTCATCTCATGATGAGTTTTGCAAGCATAGTTCATCAAGTAACCCCATTGAAACAATCATGGGAATGCAATTGCTGATATGGGCATGCAAATATAGAACTATTGATTACAAGAAGCGTAAAACTTCCAAAGAGCTAAGCACCAAGAAACCAATTCTGTACCTATTCAACAGATTTCTGAAAGGAGAATGACCCTGCAGCACCTGCAGAAGGATAGCATAAAGGAAGCAAGCTGTGGCAAGGGCTCAATCAGTCATGCCATGGTCGACATTTAAATGTGAAAAACAGTCCATTCTGCAAGTCCTCTTAGAAACAATACCTGAGCAGGAGAAATGTTCACTCCCAGAAGCTGACTCAGTTCAAGTGCTCGTGTAAACTCCGGAATACCACCTCCTATCAGACAACATGAAACAGTTTGCAACTAGGAATCATATGATTTATAAGCGCATTGCAATGTTCACGGGTTCACTCTATTCTTCCAGATAAAACGTCTCAGATAATGCCAGCGCCCAGAGAGTCACCCAATTAAAATCTACCGAAGGCAAGGATCGGACCACAAGTTTTCCCAACCCGTAAATGTCGACGGGGCGACACAAATATGCGATGTCAAACTAATAGAAAGGCATAACAAACGAACAACTTGTCTATCGTCGCCTCCGATTCAGCCAAAGCGTAAATAATCAGAAAGAGCCCCTCGATTCATCTAGAAGCGACCAGTAGTGGCTCACCGTTAGTCAAGAACACAAAGGGAACCTTCAAAACGCCTGAGAACAACGATAATGACAATTACATGAAAAACGAAAACCTCGAAACCAAAGAAAAAAGGACTAAAACGCACAGGACAATCGGGAAAACGTGAAGTTTTACCGTGATCATCGTACAATCGTCGCAAAGCCTGGGAAGAACCTTCGATCCGAGCACGTCCCCGAAGAATGACTCCATCGACGTCGAACGCAATTCCGAAAGAAGACCTGCAAAGTACACCACGAGAGCTCCCGTGATTCTGGGACGATTACAGAGCGAAGAGAGAGCACCGTTTAAGCACCTGTTCGGCCGCGACTGATGCTGAGAAGAGACTGGAGGTTTGTAGGACGCGAATGGAGCTCCGCCTCGGAACGGAGAAACCCCAAACACCGAGCGGAGTCTCATCTCTTCACTGGCTCACCCGGAGTCTGGTGAGCAGAGCGTCTCCTGCTCGTGGTCGGGAATGCAACAATGGACATCCACGTAAAATTGAGAGGGCCTGCTAAGGGAACGGTCGGTGTCGGTCGTTCTTGAGAATGACGGTCGCTTTTGAGCCGCAAATTCCACCTTAGTCACCTACGTTGTCTCTTGCCTTGACCGAGGCGGATCCGAGAAACAGGAATAATCGAAAAATTGCAAGATCATGAAAATTCCTAAATTGATATGTTTACAGTATATTTATCTCACTAATTTTTGCATCATACAAAAAAATCATAAATTAGTTACAAATTTATCATCTGTTAGCTTTTGGCCAATATTCCGTTAAATTGTAATGTGGAAACATAGGTGAGAAACAACGTATTATATCTATCCAAATTAAAATTTCAGTATGAATGGCTCCTAGAAACGACTCATCTTTGAAATTCAAGCTTCTCTGATAATTCTCAAACCTATGAGGGAGAGGATCTTGAAAAGGGTCATGAAAATACCAAGTTCGAAGGATACTCGCTCTGTGAGCAAAGAGTTAATGAAGCTTTGCAGATTCTCCTTCACCTTATCTCCGTCGAGAACCAAATTTGATGGCCACGGACAGCAATTCCTCTCTCAATTTTTTCCTAGGTCTCAATCTCAGTTCATTTTTTTCGGTCCAACTTCCGGACATCCAAGAGTCGTTTATACTGATTTTTGATATTGAATTCACGACTAACAAATCGTTTATCACATGTATTATCATGTCAACAATTTCATAGGAATATTGGATGGAATGTTGTGAAGTAAATCTACTACATGTATATACCAATTTGGGATTATTTGTAACATGAATATTAGTTAAAAGTAAATATATTACTAGTGCACCAATTTAGAATTTTTCAAAAATGTCACTAATTGTTCGATTTAAATTCTTGTCTAGATCGAATCCATCACAATTGTTGATAATGTAAATCTCACACATAAGTTTTACATGAGCAATGACTATAATTAGTTCGAATCCAAGAACTCCAAACAAGAGGTTCTTGTTTGATCCTCCCTTCCCTCTTTGTTCTTATTTTCTTTTTTCTTATTCCCCTTCTTTTAACATATTGGTAGTATAATAGCTCCGACAAAATTTCTTGCATTACCTTTGATATTGCAAAACTCCGGACAAAATTAATAATGGCGAATCACAAGAGAATCAAATTACTTTAATAATATTAGAGGATTCGAGCATACAAATTAAGTGAGCTTATAGAATATTGATGCATAGAAATAAGCGAAAATCCCTTTTCGCAGTCTAAACTCAGAAGGCAAAATACTCATTCATGCTACTTAATGTTTCTACCATTGGAATAATTTAATTAGCTTCAGCTTAACGGGAGAGTGAGAGGTGAATAAAGATTGAAGAAAATGCACCCAAATTTGAATTTTCTATCCTCTTTGCATTCATAAAAAAACTTTGAACTTTTGACCCAAATTTTCAGTATTTTTATATTTAATGCTAAATTTATTAATTTGAGGTTTTTAATAGTATTAATCCGATTTTTCTCTCTTTTATATATTCATAAATAAAAAAAAACCTTTTAAAAATTTCCCCCTAAATTTTGCAATTTTCTTCCCCAATTTCCCCAATTTCCCGAACAAAAGCCACAGCGCTCGGAGCAACTTGGCTTCTGCCGATAAGATAAGCCCCACCAAAATCAACTCTTTCTCTCTTATCACTTGAGCTCTTCTGATCTTCTTCTTCTTCCAAAGGCGCCTGCAATGGAGGCGGCTCTCCTCTCCTCCTCCTCCTCCAAACCGCCCCCCAACATCGCCCTCCTGACCCGACCCGCGAACCCATTCCTCCCCCCGGCCCTCGGCACCCGACCCGCCCGCCGCCGCCCCCACCTCCCTTCCATCCGGGCCGCCATCTCCCGCTCCCGGAAGGAGGAGACCGTGGACACCGTGAAGCAGCAGCTCGAGAACTGCCACCTCGTCGCCGGGATCAAGTACAAGGGCTTCACCGTCAAGCAGTTCCAGGAGCTCCGGCGGGCCCTCCCGGAGACCACCAGGCTCCTCGTCGCCAAGAACACCCTCGTCCTCAAGGCCGTCGAGGGGACCCCGTGGGAGGCCCTCAAGCCGTGCATGACGGGCATGAACGCGTGGCTCTTCGTGCACAGCGAGGAGATCCCGGCGGCTATCAAGCCCTACAGGGACTTCATGAAGGAGAAGAAGCTGGAGAGCAACGACTTCAGCGGCGCGGTCTTCGAGGGGCAGTTCTACGGGCCCGACGACTTCAAGGTGCTCGAGAGTATGCCCACGAGGGCCGAGGTGTACGCGAAGCTGCTGGGTGCGTTGCAGAGCCCGGGGATTGGATTGGTGGGGACTCTGCAGGCGCCGGCCAGGGAGGTCGTCATGGTCTTGCAGGCTTTTGTGAAGAAATTGGAGGAAGAAAGTGGCGGGCAGTGAGGTATTTGAGCGTTGATCTTCATGTCGATGTAAGTGTAAATTTAGATATGATTGTTTACTTGCATTGGTGTAATCAAGGCCAAAAAATGAAAAAACAGTCAAGAAAGTGGGTGAAAGAAATTTGCTTTGTTTGAAGAAAAGCTAAGGTTACTCAGTGTGTTGTTCAAGTGCTGCTGAATTCGGTAGATGGGCGTTGAATTTTTGTAGAATGGGGTAGGGATCAATTATGCAACGCTAGCCACTTTCAAGTATTCATGTTCGATTTGCTCTGTTTTGTGCTGCTATCCATTCTTTTTAAGTATATGTACTGCGAGTTCATTACAAAATTTGGGCTGAGAATGAAGTACATTCTATTGGCTTATCAGTTAGATGCACTTTCTTAGTAAATTCGATGCTCACCTTGATTAGTAGTTAATGGCAGATGGTTCTAGCTCAAACAAAGATCTTGAATCTTTTGAATGAGCTCTAGCTTTACCAGTGATTGCACTTGCTTATCTTTGATCTCGTGGTGTATGAGGATGATGTGTAGCACGGAATTTTGTTCCTATAGAAAATTTTGGAGGGATGGTGTTGCAGGTTCTGGTGTGGAGAAGTTTGTCTTAGGAGTGAAAGTGTTTGTGATAAGTTGGTGCAGTTATTTTGTGCATTGCATGCTCGCGGTTAAATTGTCAAATGGCTGAGGATTTTCACCGCCGTTGTACCAGAATTTGGGCAGTTGTAAGCTGAATTCAACTGGGAGCAGAGGCTCTTTGTGATTTTGACAATATAGCATGGTTACTTTCTGGTGGAAAAGTTGAATGAGGTGCAGATTATGAGTTTTAGTCTTTGGGTCATGGATGGAATTGCAGCATCTTTTGTGTTCTTGGAAGGGAAAGGATTTACTACTATACGTCCGGTAGTCTTGATGCACATCTGAGTGAAACTTTCAGTGATCGGACAGGAGTAGAGTTCAATTTCTTTTATATGCTCTTGCATAGTTGTTTTTCTTCTGGTCTCCGGCAGAAATAATGAGTGTAGCTTAAGGGACAAATCAGATGGGGAAGCACGTAAAATAGGAAGGATTCTTCAATGTGATACAGTTGACTGAGGAGTCTGATTCATAAGGAGGGATCAAGAAGCTATTGATGGAATGGCTAGCAAAGGGAGTATCTGGATCAACCGTAGCTAATGTACCTGCGACATTTAACTCATGAGTGACAAGGCTTGTTTATCGCGTACCTCAAATCTTTAAGACCGAAGACACGTTAACCTGATGTTCCTTTAAAGCAGGAAGAATGGGCATCGTTTTCTTCTTATTCTGGATGTTTCTCGCAAGGCACTAGTGTAGCAATGCACTGTGCCAAAGCAAGAAGTGTTTATAAGGGCCGGCTTGTTTAGAATTAAGATAAAAGGCATAATTTTTTTTTTTTTTTTTTTTACCATCAAAATTTAAAATATTATTTATATGTTAAAAGAAAATGAAAAATTATCTGTTAAATTTATGATAAAATTTCAGATATTTCAAGTTAAAAAAACTTTAGAATGTGTCTCGCAAAATTTAAATTAAAAAAAATTAGAAAGTAAAATTCTATCGACCTGACTCTTGGGAAGAGAAGTCCGGCAAAATTGATCATTATCTGAATGAAAAGGAATAATCATTCTAGCTTGAGTTTTGTACTTGAGTTAAGGCAACAAAACAAGAACGATAATGTCCATGACTTACGAGATATAGTAAAATTATTTACTTTAATGTAAGTTTCAGACCACCTCTTTCACAGACGAACACAACAGTCCCTCTTAAGTCTGGCAATACCGAATATGTAAATGCAGCTTGCCTGTTTCCCCCCTTGTTATATATACGCTCTCAAAGCACCCGACTAGTCCATGCTAAAACCTGAAATGTAGACGATGAAGGTATCGATAATTAGAGTCATTCCATTAATTCTGTCCTGACAAACCGGATCACCAGATCATTCAAGCTGGATCCTAGGATTCTTAACAAAAAAATTGGTAGCCTTTTTCGACATGCTGCAAAGATCTACAGCAAAGGACTACTTTATGTTAAGAGTCGTGAGAATTCCAGATCCAGGATCTGGCATTTACAGTAGATATATACAGGTTTTACATGTGCTTGGCGAAGATCGACTCAACCACACCCTGTGCTATTGGGTGGTAACAGTCGCGAGCCTCTGTGAAAACCCTTTTCGCGAAAATCTTTTCTTCTTGCCTTCCATTGCCCTGTACAAGAGCAGTGTAGAGCGGACGGAGGTACTTCATTCTTCCCACTTCTTTTAAAGTTCTCTCCACCTCGCCGTGATACTGACTGCACCCAGAGGAAATTGCCAATTGGAGAAATGCCACCTTCACTTCATAATCCTTTGATTCTGATAGCCTGTATCGAGCATCCAAGGCTAAAATCTGCACAATCATACCATAACAAACATTCATCACTCCTAATAGTTTAAGCAAACTGAATATGAGATCATTTCACCTCAAGGGCTAAACCTTTTAGCTATTCACTGCGTATTGGTTCCACTTTTATTGCCTTATTTTTAAATAGAATAATAAGATTACACTCTCAACCAGCAGGAGAACAGAAATTTAGGAAACTAAGCTGAGAAATTCCATCAATTGAGTAAAGTGATAAAAATTTCTGTTCTGGTAGGTACAATAATGAGGGAGGGGTAGGAAGAAATCTAATCCAAGATTCCTTACTTTCTTGGTAAGGGTAATGACCCACTAAGCCAAGCCTCTTTTATATTCTCGTAAAAAGAACAAATAAGCTATCCAAACATCTCTTTCAGCTCGTTGTTGAATTTAGGACATGAAAGGTTATGAGAATCAAAAAATGTAAGAGTTTGAATTTATGCATGAGACATCTCAGCAGTCGGCATCATTACTCACTTAACTTCTCTCAACCACAAAAGCTGGTGCTCCATCCAAGAATTTCATCCTCATATCAGAGAAGAATAAAAATTAATGTAAAAAAGAGGAGAGAAAATTCTTGAGGAACCCTCCACTAAAAGCCATCCTTGAGCCCCAAACAAGCTTATGTAACATACAGATTTCATAACATAGTGAAAAAGCAGTTCAGACTTCAGGGGGAGACAAAAGTCAAGCGCAAGTATCATAGCTGTGTTTCCTATCTGGATACACTATTATGTCTCAACAAATAACTAATAACTGTTAAAAGAAACTATGTGCTCAACTCCTCCATCATCAGTCAACTGACCTCTACAGCATGGTAACGTAATCAGTCTGTTTCAATGAAGAAAGAAGAGAACAAGTACTCAAGGGTATGGTACCTGAGAAGCTTCAACAGATTTTGGAAGGTTCTCCAGGTAAAGCTCCCATTCCTGTCCTTGCCAGTCAGCAACTTCATCCTCCCCTGGCACCCTCCCAGCTTTAAACTCATTAGCCAATGTCACAATCTTTGTGTATATATTTGAGATAGGTTCAAGGGCATCTGGAGGAATGCCAGTGCCCTCAGTCCATAAAACCAAGTCAATCTTTGTCTCTATTCCGGGAATATTGGTTTTCAGGAATTCTAGGAACATCTCTGTATCAATTGATTTAAACTTGAAGGTGGCAATGTACTTCTTCAGGAATTCATCGAACGCAGGTCTTCCAACCTAATAAGTGTTGGACAGAGTGTCATGGACAAAACAAATTATGCAGATGAATCTCATACATTAATGCTATAAACACGATACCTCACGTTCAATTCGCCATAGAAACTGGAAACCTTTCTCGTAAGGAACTTGAGAATACACATCATCTGGGTCTACTCCTTCCTGCTTTGTTTTGAGCTTAGTGAATTCCATATTGTCGCTAAATCTCTCCATTTCCTCATTTAAACCTCTCCAACCAATTCCAATATTCAATGCAGCCCTCTCTTCCCCTTGGACCACCTCCACGATTCTCCTCTCGGCATAAGTTGTAAATCCCTGTAAAATTTGGAAAAAACCAAATAAACCAGTAAGGAAAGGTTTAAAATCCCATCCATCTCCACTAGTGCCCAGAATGGGGCACCAAAACCTCATGACAAGGACATTAACTCTATAAGATCAATGCACGAGGGGCTGTGTTTCGTTCTTCCATATTGGTTCTTGATTAAATACACTTCTTGTTACAGAGTATAATATCAAAATCCGTCTTTTGATCCAAATATGTATCACATGTTTCATGTATTGTAATCACAAGATCGCAGGATAAAAATGAAAACTTTAAGGCCATACATCTGAAAATTTCCTTTCCTATAGAGTGTAAGACATGCACAACTACAAGAAGAAATCCTTACTGTCCGAAACAATGAAAAATCAATTTGCAAAACAACAGAACACAGCATCTCATCTCAAAACATTCAATAAGCCGAGGAACATCCAAGTGATCATAACCCAAAAGGCTACCGCAAACTCAATACAAGACTCTGACAAAACATCCTATGGTACTTGAAAATTAAACTTGTCAATCAATCATAAACAATCTAAAGCAAGTACATTTAAGGGCTGAAAGAACAATTTGGGTGCGGTTTAAGTACCTCATTTAACCAAAAGTGCTCATTAGTCTTGTTGGTGATCAAGTTCCCCGTCCAGCTATGAGCAAGCTCATGGGCAACGACCTGTGCACCGCTGGCGTCCCCCTTGATCACCGTCGGAGTCAAGAACACCATCCTCGGGTTCTCCATTCCTCCATAAGGAAAGCTCGGAGGCAGCACCAACAAATCAAACCTCTCCCACTCATAATCCCCGAACAACCTCTCCCCTTGCCTTATCATGTCCTCTGTCCCGGCGAACTCCGTCGCCGCCGCCTCTAACACAGTGGGCGCCGCCTCCGAGTAAACTCTAGTCCGAGGACCCACATCCCTAAAGCCCAATTCCCCGACCGCAAACGCAAACAGATAGGGCGGAATCGGCTGCTCCATCACGAACTCCTCCACCACCCTCCCCTCCGCGCACCACAGCGCGTCTCCGCAGGGCAGCGCCGCCCCTCCCCGGCCACCGGAGGGCGGCGATCCACGTGGCGGGCGGACATCACGGCGGAGAGCTGGCGCGGGACGTTCATCCGGGCGGAGTAGCGGATCCGCGCCGCGGGGGTGTCCTGGCAGGGGAAGACCGCGCGGGCGTGGATCGACTGGCACTGCGTGTAGACGAAAGGGAAGGCCTTGTTGAACGTCTGTGGCGGGTTGAGCCATTGCAGGGCGGAGGAAGCAGGGGTGGTGGAGTACACCACGAGGAGGGAAGAGTGGTTGGAGAGGGAGACGACCAAGTTCTGGCCTTTGATGGGGTCGGGATCGGAGAGGGAGTAGGGAAGCGGGTTTCGGGTGTGGGGGTCGAGGACGGAGAGGAGGGTGAGGGAGCGGGTGTCGAGGAAGAGGGGGCCGGAGTGGGGGAGGAGAGGGAGAGGAGGGCGGAGGAGTGGATGGTGGAGGAAGGAAGTCGAAGTAGAAGGAGAGGTGAATGTGGGTGGTGAAGGGGTGGGCGGAGTCGGTGAAGGAGTGGGGGTCAACGGGCGCCATTGAAGAGGTGGAGATGGTTGCAGAGAATTTAGGGTTCGGGAAGGTGGAGATAGACGGTGAGCTTTTAGAAAGAGAAAAAAGAGGGAGAATAGTGGGGTTAGTGGGAGGACAGAGCAAAGGATTAAAAGCTGCAAAATGGATTTCTTAATTGGTCAAAAAGAAAAAGCAAGGAGGGAGAGGGAGGGAGAGGGAGAGAGAGAGAATATATTCGTTTCTTCTTTGCTTTGGCCGTTGGAAGGATAATTAATGGAGGGTGGTTTAGAGGAATCGGAATGTCGAAAGTCGAAAGTGAGGAGTCATTTATTATATTCTTTCGTATATATTTTCTTAAGTTTGCTGCCTTTGTTACGACTCTACGAAAATGAACTCAGAGAAATTTGAGCTCCAGGTGTATTTACTCAAAGCAGACTACCGTTTTGGCTCGAGATGTATTTTGGCAAAAATAGTTTTGAAATTGAAAAAGAAGGGTAAAAAAAAAAGGGGATATTTGTTTTCTATTCATCATCTTCTGCGAAGTTGAAAGCAGAGCCCCAAGCGAGCCAACCCCTCTCTCTGTTTACTGTCTTCCTCCGTCATCTCCTTTGTTCATCGTCGTGTTCTCTATTCATCATGTCCATCATCTCCATCACGGAAGGCCCTCTGTTCATCACCGCTAGCCCAGGTGAAGCGATCCAGGTTGAGCGGCTTAACTAGGGTCGCACAATCTCGGGTGACCTAATCGTTGTGTTGCCTAGGACACTAGAGGTGCACAATCCGTGGCTTTGCCTAGCCTTAATCACACGACCTTAGGCTACATTTGATCTGGACACAAAAGGCTTATCACCTTTGGCCATGCTTGAGATGGTGACCATTAGCGCCTTCGGTGAGTCTCACCAACCCTTGATTAGCCAAATCTTGCTTGAGCCACAAGCCTTCAGATCTCACCTTATACATTTGTGACTGTCGATGAGACTCAGTGACTCTTGGCCACCGTTAGCAACCATTGGTGTCATTTTGTCTACCTCGCACAACCGTTGGCGAAGTTGGACAAGGACAATCCAAATCTGCAACATTGAAGAAGATAAATAGTCCCACAAGTAACAACGGACTATGAAAAAACTAGTAATGGCAATTTGAAAAGAGAATTTTTTTATTAGCCTTGCACTCCGAAAATGCTAAAAGCCTAGTACATAAGAGGAAAATGCTGGAAAATGTTTTATTAGAAAATATTTTTTGCAAAACAAATGAAGTCAATCATATTATATTTACTTTTCCTTCTTACATTCATCTAGAATATGGGACTTCTATTTTTGGCTAGCGTTCTCACTCGTGCATTTTAACAAATCTATTTTTATGTGTAAGCCTCTTATGTTAAGTTCACTCACTCTTAATCCAAACATTCTACACAAAATTTATCTCAACTCAATTTGAACTGAGTCCCCACCTTTTTTTTGTCAAGAACTGAGTCCCCACCTTAGACCACCCAAATTTGATGGGACATAACATTCGCCTTTTGCCCCCTCTCAATCGCCTTAATCCTGTAAGACAACACCATTGGCCATCCGATTTGAAAGTGACATTTGAGATTCCTTCTTTGAAATATTCAGCGTACTTTCGACGTTTGCTTGTGCACGTCTCTGATTTTTTTTTTTATTTCATATTTTTAAACGATAATTTAGAGTTAATGCAATTAGAGGCATTCCATTAGTTTTTTCATCCCAACGAACCGGATCACCAGATTATTGGGAGAATTACTAAAAAGTCTTAAACCTATTGCAATTATGCCAATTCATCATAATTTTTTTTTTTTTGGCCAATTTAGTCCTAAATTTTTTTACAATTATGCTAATTCAGTCCATCCGACCAAAATTGGCTGGTTGGCGCTAACGTGGACGCCGGCCGGCCGGCAAACGATTTTTTTAATTTTTTTAAATTTTTTTTCGAATTTTTTTCCTTATCTTCTTCTTCCTCGGTTAGCGCCAGCCCGGCCGGCAAAAGCGAGGGCCGGCGAGTCGGCCTTGCCGACCACCGGCGAGGCTCGCCCTCGTCGGCCACCGCGAAGGTTGCCGTCGCCCGGCCAAGGCGAGCTCGGCCTCGCCCGGCCATGGCGAGTCGAGTCTCGCCGGATCTGGTGACGGTGGCCTCGCCCGGCGACGGCGGCCGGCAAAGGCGAGCCTCGCCCGGTGACGGTGGCCTCACGGCCCCGCAAGGTCGAGGTCGACCTCGTCGGTGGGGTGGGTGAGGCCGCCGTTGCCGAGTCTCGGCAAGGCTCGACCTCGCCATGGGCCGGGTGAGGCCGAGCCTCGCCTTGGCCGGGCGACGGTGAGGCCGCCGTCACTAGATCTCGGTGAGGCTCAACCTCGCCATGGCCGGGTGAGGCCGAGCCTCACCTTGGGCGGGGCGACGGTGAGGCCGCCGTCACCCGGATCCGGTGAGGCTCAACCTCGCCATGGTTGGGCGACGACGGCCTAGTCGTCGCTAGGCGAGGCTTGCCTTTTCCGGTGGCGGCGAGGTCCTCGCCTTTGGCCGGCGGAGGAAGAAGAAGATAGGAAGAAAAAAAAAAAAAGAAAAAAAAATTTAAAAAATCGAAAAAAAAAAAAAAAAATTATGAAAAAATTGTTCATCGGCCAGCCGACGTCCACATCGGTGCTTTGGCCGCCAATTTTGGCCGGATGGATCGAATTGGCACAATTGTAAAAATTTTAGGACTAAGTTAGTAAAAAAAAAAGTTTAGGACTAAATTGGCACAATTGCAATAGGTTTATGATTTTTTTGGTAATTCTCCCCAGATTATTCAAAGTGAATCTTAGGATTCTTAACATAAAATCGGTAGCCCTTTCCCCCTGCTGTAAAGATCTTCAGCAAAAGACTACTTCATGTTAAGAGTCATGAGAATTCCAGATCCAAGATCTGGCATTTACATTTGATATATCTCAGTTTTACGTGTGCTTGGAGAAGATCGACTCGACCACACCCTGAGCTATCGGGTGGTAACAGTCGCGAGCCTCTGCGAAGACCCTTTTGGCGAAAAGCTTCTCTTCTTGCCTTCCACTTCCCTGTACAAGAGCAGCGTAGAGTGGACGGAGGTACTTCAGTCTTCCCACTTCTTTTAAAGTACTCTCCACCTCGCCTTGATACTGGCTGCACCCAGAGGAAATTGCCAATTGGAGAAATGCCACCTTCACTTCGTAATCTTTTGATTCTGATAGCCTGTATCGGGCATCCAAGGCTAAAATCTGCACAACCATACCACAAGAGACATTCATCACTTGATAGTTTAAGAAAACTGAATATGAGATCCTATCACCTCAAGAACTAAACCTTTTCACTCCTTGCATATTAGTTCCAGTTTTCCTAAGTACGGTGAAAACAATGCACTGGACCGATGGCTACCCACGGCAGTATGGCCTTATTTTTTTAAAAATAACAAGATTATACTCTCAACCAGCAGGTGAACAGAAACTTAGGAAACTAAGCCTGAGAAATTTTATCACTTGAGGAAGTTATGGGAATTTTCTGTTTTGATAGGTACAATAAGGGAGGGGTGGGAAGGAATTGACTTCAAGACTCCTCAGTTTCTTGGTAAGGGTGATGCACCACAATGCTAAGCCCTTGTCTACATACCCGTCCCAGAAAGAACAAAAAATTTATCCAGAAACATCTCTCGGCTCATATTAGGACACGAAAGGTGATGAGATTCAAGTAAAGTGAGAGAGTTTGAATTTATGCAGGAGACATCTCAGCAGTCAGCATCATTCCTCACCTGACTTCTCAACCCCATGGTTGTGCTACATCCAAGAACTTCATCCTCATATCAGAGAAGAATAAAAATAAATCTAAAAAAAGGAGAAAGCCTTGAGGAACCCTCTACAAAAAGCCATCCTTGAGCCCCAAACAAGCTTGTATAAGTCTTTTGCAAAGTCTACTAGCTGGCTTGGAGCAGGACATTCAGAATTGAAAACATAGTGAAAAAACAATGCAGACTTCAGGCTGAAACAAAAGTCAGGCGCAAGTATCATAAGCTGTGATAGCTATCTGGCTACAAAATCATGTATCTACAACAAGTACGAACTGTCAAAGAACTACATATTTATGCCTCCATCATCAGTCAACCAACCTCTACAACGTAGTAATGTAAATCAGATCTGTTCAGAGAAGAAAGAAGAGAACAAGTAATTAAGGCTGCACTACCTGAGAAGCTTCAACAGATTTTGGAAGGTTCTTCAGGTAAAGCTCCCATTCCTGTCCTTGCCAGTCAGCGACTTCGTTGTCCCCTGGCATCCTCCCGCCTTAAACTCATTAGCCAATGTCACAATCCTCGTGTATATATTTGAGATAGGTTCAAAAGCATCTGGAGGAATGCCAGTGCCCTCAGTCCATAAAACCAAGTCAATCTTTTTCTCTATTCTGGGAATATTGGTTTTCAGGAATTCAAGGAGCATCTCTGTATCAATTGATTTGAATTTGAAGGTGGCAATATACTTCTTCAGGAATTCATCGAACGCTGGCCTTCCAACCTAAGAAGTTTGGACAGAAAGTCATGCCCAGAACAAATTATGCAGATGAACCTCGTATATTCCTGCAATAAACATGATACCTCGCGTTCAATTCGCCATAGAAACTGGAAACCTTTCTCGTAAGGAACGCGAGAACCTACATCATCCGGGTGCACTCCTTCCTGCTTTGTTCTGAGCTTAGTGAACTCCATGTTGTCGCTAAATCTCTCCATTTCCTCCTTTAAGCCTCTCCAACCAATTCCAATATTCAACGCAGCCCTCTCTTCCCCTTGGACCGCCTCCACAATTCTCCTCTCCGCATAAGTCGTAAATCCCTGTAAAAAATTTGAAAACAACTTATACACCATGACGCAAAGATCCAAAACCCAATACATCTCGGCAAACTGCACATGATGATATGTCAACACCCTGGACAAGGAAATTACCCCTATGAGTTCAATGCACAAGGGGCTGTGTTTTATGCTTCCAAAATGAATTTAAGTTAAAGGGTTTGGTTGTTCCGTGGAAAATATTTTTTGGAAAACATTTTCTCATTTTCTTGCATTTGTTTCGCTTAGGAAAAGAGTCAACATAAAATGTGTTACTGGTCAACGGAAAACTATGTATAAATTCAGGAAAATGATTTAAGTATTGGCTTTTGAACCAAAAACTTTACATTTGAACACGATACCCTCAATGCTAGTTCTTGAGTCTCCAATGTCCAGGCTGGTTCTATCAAGGTCAGGCCTAGTCCATCCAGGGCCCGAACTAGGTCTCCAATGCCCAAGTTTGAGTCCATCGAGACCGTACTTGGTCCATTGATGGAGGATAAATATGTCACATAAATATATATTTGAGATTTTTTCTCCCAAATTTTATGAATTATTGAAATGGAGTTGAATTTGTCAAATTGAAATAATGAATGTATTAACAAATGATTGATTTATGTTTTTAGTGTAAATTTATTTGAGACTTTTTTTATTATTCATTTATTTATGAACTTAAATAAATTTGAATAAATAAATTTGATTAAAATAATCATTATCATATATACACACACACACACATTGTATTTGAACATATCAAAATTCTCTATTTTTTTTTTTTTTTTATAAACAACGTGTTGGCGTGTTATGTCATGTCACATATCGCATGTCGCATGTCGATGTTAGTGCTACTTAAAAGTGCAATAAAGCTGTGCTATTGAGCATTTCTTTTTTACTCGGTTTCAAATCCTTCATGTCCAAAATTCACTTGGGAGTTCAGCTTGGAGTCCAAGCGCATGATTGGCGTCGAGTTTGCTTTTTCCCGACTAGATTTGGGACACTGCCGGACAAGAGAGCCGAAATTTGCGTTCCTCGTGTTGTTTTTGGAGTTCTCTCTAATACCAATTGCTCTGTTACCGTCTTTTCTTTTGTGTAGAGTGTTGAATCTCGAACTTTCTTTTCAAACCTTCAACTGCTAATCACAATTTTTTTTTTTTTTTTTTTTCAGTTAATTGCAATCACATGAATGTCTTTTTTTGAAAAATAGTAATAAAAATGATATTTCATCTTGTCACGACCAAATTTTCGGGTGCGAACTACTTAAGGTTTGACTAATGGATTGTTAAGTATAGACTTAACTCGGGCTCCCCCAAGCCCATATCAATTCGCGACTTAAGTTCAAATTCTTAACATGCAATTGATTTTTAATTAGGAGTCGTCACTAATCTATTTTTGATGGGTCGATTAAAAACCTAAGTAAAGTAACGGGAGTTTTATTTTACTCCTATGAACCAGAGACTATGAGTACGGGGACTTGGTTACGCTAGATTCCTCTAATGCCCTTTCAGTACCATTATTTTATTTTCCAAAAAATGTTTTTACAGGGCAACCTAACATGTGAGGTGATTCATGCGGGTACACAATCCACCAATTTAACACCAAGATAAATAATAAATAAATTGCAAAAACTTACCTCAAAGTAATGAAAGCATCTGTAATGTTAAATTAAAATCCACATCAACAATCCTAGATATGGTTTCTAATTAACACGCAATTTCTTTTTTTGTTTTCACTTAATTAATGAAAATCATGCAATATGCGGTGCAATATTAACTAAATGACCTAATTCTAGTGACATGTAATTTCTAATTAAATGAGCCTAGCAAAAATACTAAATGACATGCATTTAAGTGAATATAACCTTGCATATGACATTTTTTCCTTTTTCCTAAAAGAATGCATTTTATCCTAAATAATAAAAACTAATTTAACCTATGACATTTTTTTTTGTATTTTTCATGAAATTCGAAATTAGATAAAATGTGAAAATTATCTAGCTAGATTAAGATCCTATTCAATTTGCATTAGGAATTAAGTTAAACCAAATCCTAATTTAAACTAAAATATTATCTTAACTCAAATAATCCTAAAATGCAATCTATTTAAGAAAATACCTAAACTTATAATAAATTAAGAAAAATATTACCTAAAATTAAACTAAGTGCAATTTAACCCTAATATGCAATGACATACAAAATATGCCATAATTCTACATGACATGCAAATGCAATTTTTTTTTCTATTTTCGGGATAAACAAAACAATTAAGAGATAAACATCAAACCATATATGATCATCAAAAACGCTATCCACCATTCGAATTGAAATTCAAACTTAATTATTTCGCTAATAAAATCAATAAATTGATCTTAAGCCTTAAAGATCAAGATATCAATTTTACTCTCGCGTGATTAATTATTCCATCTAAAGCTTTATAGATGGAATAAAAATTCGTGTGCGGTTGCGAATTAGGCAATAAATCATAATTGAGAACACGCCGATAATTCAAACATGCACGTAAAATATTAAAAAGCATGCATTAGGCAATAAAATATCCAAATCAAATTTAGATAAGATAATTACCTAATTTTGCAAATAATGTTACCAAATTTGAACCGGATGGAATCCGCTCAACGGGAGAGGGCGGTGTGTGAACGAAGCTCGGCACAATGGTGCTCCTCAGTAAAGGATGACCGTGGGCTCACGGTCAACGAACCTGCAAAAAATAGGAGCTTAGGGATTGACTTGTTTTGGATGTGTTGGGAATAACGGATCCCCGAAAACCGGATTATACACTAAATCGAACTCCTAAAATGAATGCGGAAGATAAGCCCGGGAATATCAAGTATCACCGATCCTAAAGCACACCATGGATTCGAGCGTACCTTGTTAGCCACAGATTAAACACCGAGGCCGATAAGAGGAAGAGAATTTGGCCCTGTTCGATCGATGACGCCAATTAGCTTGGAAGGGAGGAAAAACGTCGCCTTGTGCTTTACTGTTTTCCCTTTTTTTGGAGAGAGAGCGCGGGAGAGGAAGGAACGTATGTAATGTCAAAAGGTACGTTCTCCTTCTCTCTCCTCCCTTTATATACGTCCCTCCAAAAGACAATTAATCGTGCCCCTTCATCCATGGGCCCTATTCTTGTGGGCCGGGCTTTTAGGCCCAACATGGGCGGACGGGTCTTAAGTCCATCACTAATAAAACCATCATCTCCCACTCGCACATGGTGGGCCGAACATAATTCTCTTTACCTCTCTTCAACATTCATACCGGTGAATAATCCGTGCGACTAGCATACTCTGAGAGCTCATTGCCATACATCTGTTAGGAATATATAGTAGCTCATAATGGGCATCACATCCTGAGTAGATTTAGTATGCAGTACCCTAGATCGATCGATCACATTTATATCTCTCTTGATCTCTTTCAAACAATGATATATATTGTATTCACAACTATGATTATCCCAAAGACAGTCATAATTGGTTAACTGGTGAATACAAAAACTACAATGTGATTCTCAAAAATCGATCTTCCTCTTTCCTTCAAACTCTCAATTTCAGTTCAGCTTGCTTTTCTAGAAATGTCCCATTAGATCGAATCAAACTCATGACCATTGGCAACATCCTAAGATAGCAAACACTAAATAGAAATCTTGAGAATAAGTAAGAGTCATGAGGGGACTAAAAATTGAGGAATCCTTTTCCTCAAGAGCCTCACACGGCATAAAAGTTGAGATCAAATTTTTGCCACTCTTATTGGTCGTTTCATGCATACGTAGTATGAAATACGTATTACGGTATTAACTCATTTCCCATGGAGCGTATGTCTACACCTTCAATACCGTACATATGATAGTTCAGACATACCCAATGTCTAACTTGAGTTCACGTATCTACTCATTCACAAAATTTATCGAACTCACATCTCGGCATCATAGACGGATAAAGTAAAATATGTGGGGTATTTTACTTTCAGACATAGTAAGTATTATGTTCTCATCTTAACACTCAGTTAAGGTGACTTATGTATTTTAAGCTTGAGCTCTCGATTATCACCTAAATAATAAGCTTAAAAATAGTCTCATCTTTATTTATCACACAGTAAATAGAGGCGATTACCCGTGTGAGTGGGCTAATCTTATATCTGTCCAACATACTTCCTTAACTTAAAGTAATGCACTAAGTATTAAGATGCATAAATATCAAACAAAGATTCATAGGCATTAATGATGAAAACACAAATTCATCAAATGTGAACACTTAGGGAAATTACAATATTTAGTACATCAGCCTCTACGCAATCCTAGAGATTTCATATGGTCGCAAAACACATCTCTAGGTATTGATTTTGTCATAGGATCTGCTACCATTCTATGCGTAGTATGTACTCTAAGTTCACATCTTTTTGTGCAACCATATCCTTGACAAGATTGTACTTGGTATCTATAAGTTTGGTCTTGTCATGATATTTTGGATCTTTGGTGTACGCTTTTGCTGCTTGGCTATCACAGTTAACCAACAATGAATTTGCAGCACTTCCAATAACGCCTAAATGATCCAAAAAAAATTTCTTAAGCCAAACACCTTCTTATACTGCTGCTGATAATGCCACGAACTCAATTTCCATCGTGGACAAGGCTATACACTTTTGTTTCTTACTGCTTCAACATATGGTGCCATTATTCGGTAAGAAAACAAACCAAGAGGTAGATTTCATTTCATCTAAATCTCCTCTCCAATCAGCATCTGAATAGCCTTAGAGTCGCAGATCCTTTTCTTAATAACTCAGCGTATAATCAGCAGTTCTCTTTAGATACCTCAGTATTCTCTTAACGGCCTTCCAATGTGCTAGACCTGAGTTGGATTGGTATCTACTCACCATTCCAATTGCAAAACATATGTCAGGTCTTGTACTTATCATAACGTACATCAAGCTTCCAACAACACTAGCATAAGGAACATGTTTCATTTGTTCCTTCTCTTGTGGAGTCCTTGGACACAGTCTATGGCTCAATCCTTCACCTTTTGCAATAAGAGCGTCTATGGGTTTACAATCCCATATCATTCATCTCAAAGTTGGAAGACAACCAACTGTTGACAGTATTGACAAGCTCCATATTACTTCCGGCAATTAGTATATCATCAACATATAATGATATGATCACAAATTGATCATTGGATCTTTTGATATATATACAATGATTCTCATCAATCATTGTAAAATCATATGCCATTATGGTATTATGAAAACGTATATACCATTGTCTTAATGACTGCTTAAGGCCATATATCGACCTTAAAAGTCGACATACCTTTTCTTCTTGGCCTTTCATTATGAAACCAGCAGGTTGTTCCATATATATTTCTTCCTCTAATTCTCCATTGAGGAAAGCAGTTTTTATATCCATCTGATGTAACTCAAGATTCATACTAGCCACTATTGCCAGAATAATGCGAATCGAGGTAAATCTCACTACAGGAGAAAATGTATCTTCATAATCAATTCATTCCTGTTGATTATACCAATTCGCCACAAGGCGGGCCTTATGCCTTTTTATCAAGCCATCAGCTTTTGCTTTATTTTGAGAACCCATTTGTTCCCAATAGCTTTGTGTCATTTTGGAAGATTAACCAGTTCCTAGACTTGGTTTGATTTCATTGACTCCATTTCCTCTTCCATTGCATGAATCCATTTTTCATTACTATGGCAATTCAGAGCCTCATTAATATTTCTTGGCTCATCCTCATCTTGCGGAGCAATCATAAAAGTTTCCCCTTCAATGTCAAAATGTCGACGGGGAATACTTTGGCAACTTGTTCACCGTATGGGAGATTGTACACTTAGCACATCATTCCCCATTATGCCCCCACTTAGATTAGATAATGATGATGTTGTCTCATCATGTGGTTGTAATTGAGAATGAGTTGAATTCAATTCATCACTTCTCATATTACTCCCACTTGGACGAATTCCACTAATATTATTATCTTGATCCAATGTTTCAAATAGGGAGTAATCTTCCCTTATTTTGCTCTTCTTAGGAAATTCATCCACTAAGAATGTGACATCCCGTGATTCAAATTCAGTTATACTCCCACTTTCCTGCTCACCTATGAACACATACTCTTTCGAGTGTTCGGAGTATCTCATGAAAATACTCTTATTTCCTTTGGGACCTATTTCCCAAATTTGTGAGAGGGTTCATGAGTATAGGCAGCACAACCCTATGACTTAAGAAAACTTAAGTCCGGTTTTCTACCTGTCCATAACTTATAAGGAGTGGAAGCAATTGATTTGAAAAGCAACCGGTTAAGTATAAAGGTAGTAGTTAACAACGCATCACTCCAAAAAATGATAGGTAAGTTAGCATACGTCATCATGGACCTAACCATTTCCAGTAGGGTTCTGTTTCTTCTCTCCGCAACACCATTTTGTTGAGGAGTATATGGAATAGACAACTGTCTTTTTATTCCCTTTTCATCACATAATTTTCTGAACTCATCAGATAAATATTCTTGACCTCGATCGGATCTCAATGCTTTTATTTTCTTGTCTAATTGATTTTCTACCAAGTTCATTAACCTTTTGAAACTACTTAATGCTTCAGATTTATGAGAAATCAAATAGATATATCCGAATTGAGTATGATTATCCATAAAAGTGATGAAATAAACAGCCCCATGCCTTCCTCTCACATTCATTGGACCACAGACGTCATAATGGATTAAATGCAGAGGAAATCCAGCTCTTTTATCTTTTCCAAATGGTTTCCTTGTCGTTTTCCCTTCTAGGCAATGCTCACATATTGGCAAATCGACTTTTTCAATGTTGCCCAACAAGCCCTCTTTGGCTAGTCTATTCATATGTTGTTGGCCAATATGACCAAGTCTAGCATGCCACTTAATCACATCATTATCATATTGAGTAGAAGACGTGAAACAATGGAATAACAAATATTGACATCACCACAATCAACATTTAGTACAATAAAACCATCTAGAAAGTGACCACAACCATAGTAGTTTGTATCCAAATATAAATTTACACCTCTATTATGGAAGTTCATATTAAAACCAAGCTTAACCAACACTAAAATAGACACTAAATTTCGACGAATCTCTGGGGCATATAGAACATCATGTAGGAACAAGGTGCGTCCACCACGCATGTTCAATTGGCAGGTGCCAATCCCTTTAACTTCATCTCTGGAGTTATATCCCACATAGATCCACTTAGTTCCAGTTGGTACTCGTCGGAATTCCACGAAGGATCCTCTATCCTTCCTTACATGGTCTGTCGCTCATGAATCTACAGTCCACAAAGGATTGGATTCAACCAATAATTCAGAACTTGACACATAAGCAAAGTTCTCAAATGTACAAGAGGTGTTGACCTTTTTCGGCTCACAACAGTTGCGAGCATAGTGACCCTTCTTGTCATAATTGTAACACCTCACCCTTGACATTTTCTTCACTTGAGGACGTTTTCCTCTCTTGTGTTGGTTAACTCTTGATTTCTTGCAATAATGACTTGATCCTTTGCATTCCCACATATTGAACGAATCAATACATTTGCACTTAGAGCTCAAAGCCCTTTCTGAGCTAAGAACCAGCATTGCAAATGTCTATTTTCGACTCAAATGCCGTTAGGCGGTCCTCTACTAGCTCAGGTGGTGTTTGGCATCTTCTAGATCTTCCATAATATGGTCAAGAGCTTCTAGTGTTTCTTACTTTTCCAACACATATTGAATCTTCATATTCAATATTTCACAATTGTTGCCGTTCATATAAGCAATTACGTTCTTAATTACTGAAAACATCGATCTGAACACATCGACATACATGCACGAATAATTAATGCCTATCATTTATGCATCCCTATTTGCATAGACCCATTATATTAATGAATAATTTCAAGTAAGGCTTCAGAATCAAAATGTTACTATGTTTCCAATCATCCTCCAAAAATCCTAACTTAAAACTATCATTAATATAATTGTCTTATGCAAAACTAATTCTATGAAGTTACAAAAACTTCTATAAACTACCCACAACAGTCAACAATAACAGAAAACAAATAATATATAACATCTAATAGAATAACAATGCTTTCACATAATACAATTATGCATTACACTAAGCAATATATACAGAGAAAAATATCAACATGGAAAGAGATATTTACACCCACAAAACATTTCACTAATCTAAGAAATAAATAGGGAATGTCCCTTCTAATCTATCAGTTAAAATATATGAGAAATTTGAAGGCACATTTGCCAACTATGGAAAATTTTTTAGAGAGCTTTCATGTCGCCTCCAAGGCGCATTCGCTCTACGTCATGTGGCGCTCAATCTAAAGGTTGAAGTTTTGGTTAACTCAATTCTATAGTACTCTCTTACAAAAGCTTCCATTAGCATCCTATAACCCGGGACCACATTGACCTCCCATAACCGACCTAACACTGCTTGCCATTCAGGTGGAAGAGTGTTCATCAAAGCCGGCACATTCTCAAAATCCGGCATAAGATAACCATTCCAAATGATTTCCGGTATCATCTGATTGACCCTGACCACATGTGATACTAAATCACCGTCATATCACCGATAATTAGCTAAATCTGACATCAGCCTTTTAAGTCTTGTATTTCCCTCGTCCGTTCTCGGGATTGCAGGTATCCATGCATAACGCATCATAGTTCCTGCAACAAATGCAGAACTAAAAATGGATTAATTATAATCCATAATGTACATAAGGGAAAATACATAATTTTTCATGATTCATACAACAAATGCAGAATTAAAAAAAATGAATTACTTATAACCCACATAGAAATAATTAAAAAGAAACATTTTTTTTTTTTTGGGTCAACGGGTCAAAGTCAACGGTCAACGGATGACCGGGTCGGTCAACGGGTCCTCCGAGTCGAATGGGTCGGATCGGGTCGGGCTGGTCGGATCGGACGGATCAATCAAGCCGGGTCGACGGACCGACCAGCGCGTGCCTCGCACACGCGCGCAGCCGACGTCACGATGACGCGCGGCCGCAGACGCGCACGTGCACGCGTCGGTCGCGCCCGCGCGTGCGACGATGCGCCTTCCCCTGAGAATCGGCGCATGTCGCTTCGCTCCGGTTGCGCATGGGGGCGCGTCCGGCGGTCGTTGGCGGCGTTCCGCCACTCGTCGCGATCGTCTCGACAAGCCCTTCCATCCTACGCCATCGAAAAACGATTTCGAGTTACGAAACTCAAAAAATGGAGGAACAAAGTGCTCGGGTGTCGGGATTTTTCCGCCCCGATCGGTGTCGGCCGATTAATTCCGCGAAAAAACAATAAGAAATCATCCATAAACATGAAAGGGGTCGGGAAAACATGAACTAGGGCTCTGATACCAATGTTGGGAATAACGGATCCCCGAAAACCAGATTCGACATTAAATCAAACCCCTAAAATGAATGCGGAAGACAAGCCCGGGAATATCACATATCACCGATCCTAAAGCACACCACGGATTCGAGCGTACCTTGTTAGCCACAGATTAAACACCGAGGCCGATAAAAGGAAGAGAATTTGGCCCTGTTCGATCCGATGACGCCAATTAGCTTGGAAGGGAGGAAAAACGTCGTCTTGTGCTTTACTGTTTTCCTTTTTTTTGGAGAGAGAGCACGGGAGAGGAAGGAACGTACGTAATGTCAAAAGGTACGTTCTCCTTCTCTCTCCTCCCTTTATATACGTCCCTCCAAAAGACAATTAATCGTGCCCCTTCATCCATGGGCCCTATTCTTGTGGGCTAGGCTTTTAGGCCCAACATGGGCGGATGGGCCTTAAGCCCATCACTAATAAAACCATTAGGACGCGAATGGGAACGGTGGCTTTGCTATACACGACGGGGTTTTGGATGATAGCGTCATCTGATCAGCGACACGAGGAAACTGCAACGTTGGGGGAGCAACAACGTTGTCGGGAATTTGCTGAATCTCGGTTTGTGGACATAAGCAACAATGGCAACAGCTTCAAGCGGGCGATGTTGGTATCGTAGGAGTGTCGGCTCATCGGCAAGGCTCGGACAGCGGTGCGGTGGGGCTCAAATGTCAAGGTCTCGGACGGGGAGCAGCGTCGGCCATCGCGTTAGTTGGGCCCGAGCTTTATTCTTATGGAGATGACGTAGCTGTGCAGGGCTTCTCGGCAAGGTAGCAAAGGACGCTAGGGAGACTTTGACCAATGACAAACTTGGCTAGTTCCCAAGTTCTTTGCGAATTCTGTAGGTCTTGAGATAAACCTCCTTGATTATCAAACTTTGACCATGAGGGTGTGTTGTTGAAGTGAACACCACCATGTACGTATCACTCACGAATAGTTGCGACAGAAAGTGCTCGGAGATCTTCAGTGAGGCAGCAACTTCTCAACTTCGGAAGGCAGCAGTGAGTGATAGCGAGGATTCTAATGACGGTGGTGAGAATCGGTGGATGCACAGCCTTGAGATTTTTGGACGCGAAGTACTTGGCCATGGACTCTCTCTCTCTTTCTTCTTACGTGTATCGCTCAAATGAATTGCCGAACCCCATGATTTCTGCCTTTTATTCTCTCTAGCGTGTGTCTCTCCTATGGCCGTGAATCTCAATTGGAGAGAATTGTCCAAAAAGTCCTAAACCTATTGCACTTTTACCAATTCAGTTCTAAACCTTTTAACTTTGCCAATTGAGTCCTAAACCTTTTCACTTTTTGCCGATTAAGTCCATCGGGCCAATTTTAGTTGGAAAATGCTGACGTGGACGCCGGTGCCACGTAGGATTGTCGGCGCGACGTGGATAATTTTTAATAATACTTTAATAATTTTTGAATTTTTTTGAATTTTTTGAATTTTTATTTTTTTTTTTTTATATTATCTGTTTTTCCCTTTTTTCTTTTCTTTTTTTCTTTTTGGCTTTTTCTTTGGCCTTTTCTCGTGGCCGGCCACCGGCCACAGCTGGTCGGGCGAGGAGCACCGGCGAGGCCGACCCTCCCCGCGAGGATGGCCTCGTCGGGCATCGGCCGAGCGACGGCGACACCGGGCGAGGCCGCCCTAGCCTTGGTGAGGGGAGCCCTCGGCCTCGGCGAGGGCCCTCGCCGGGGCTTGCCCTCGCCCGGGTGAGCGTTGGCCTCGCCCGGACCGGATCTAGCGAGGCCGACCCTCGCCCTTGGCCGAGCGGGCGTCGGCTTGTGGCTAGGGGCGAGGCCGACACTCGCTTGGGCGAGGTTGACGCTCGCTTGGGCGAGGGTGAGCCCCGGCGAGCCCCCCTCGCCGGATCCGGCGAGGCCGGCCCTTGCCGGGGCCAGGGCGGCCTCGCCCGGTGTCGCCGTTGCTCGGCCGATGCCCGGCGAGGCCACCCTTGCCTAGGGGAGGGACGGCCTCGCCCGGGCGACCTTCGCCGGGCCGCGCCCGGGTGAGGGCTTCCTCGCCCTCGCCGGTGCTCCTCCTCGCTCGGTCGGCTGTGGCCGGCCACTAGAAAAAGGCCAAGGAAAAAGCCAAAAAAAAAAAAGAAAAAAAAAGAAAAAAAGGAAAAACAAAAATATAAAAATAAAAATTCAAAAAAAAAAAAAAATTCAAAAATTATTAAAAAATTATTAAAAATTATCCACGTCGTGTCGACAGTCCTACGTGGCACCACCGGCGTCACGTTAGCATTTTCCAGCCAAAATTGATCGGATGGACTTAATCGGCAAAAAGTGAAAAGGTTTATGACTCAATTGGCAAAGTTAAAAGGTTTATGACTGAATTGGCAAAAGTGTAATAGGTTTAGGGCTTTTTGACAATTTTCCCTCTCAATTGTGTGGTCTTCTCCTTTTTCCTCGAACATTACACTTTTTATACTGGCCGAATATGAACTTCAAAAGGGGAAATTTGAATATAGGAAAGAAGTCCACGTACTGACTTCCCTCTTTTGTGAGGGTTTATATTTTCTTTGTACGCATTGCGGATCCATATATCATCACTGAATATATATTTTAATAATGCTAATCCTTCTTGCTGTTTTTGATATTTTTGTATGCACCTTTATAATCACAAGATCAACAAAAAAAAATTTCTTTTCTTTCCAAATACCAACTCACAATTGATTGAACATTGCCAAAAGTTCGGGATTGTAATAAAATTTTCTCGGATTCTGAATATTTTAAAGATGAGCTCACAATATTTTTGTCGCACTTGCCCTATCCGAAGATATTGAAAAATCCCTCAACATATCCCTGAAAAATTTCAAATCTCTATTTTTCACAAGATAATTTTCGATCATAAAAAAAAGGGCTTGGGCCAATTTGCTCCCTTCGTGGGCTTAGTCCAGCCTGTCAATTAAAGCTCAGAATCACCAATTTGAACTCATCCGCCATTGGTCCAATAAACAAATGCAAAAAAATGCAAATGCACCTAATTCTATATGCTACACAATTAATTATTTTTTAAGGGATAAAATTAACCCATAATTTTTAATGCAATAAATGGCTAGTTGGGTCGCCAAAATTTATGTGTCAACAGCTGCCCCTCTTTGAAGGTGAGTTCAAACAGGTTGCCTTCAAAGACAAATTGAGATCTAAATTTTGACTATGCACATGAATTGAATGATTTTTTTTTTGTTGGAAAATGAATTTCATTTTTTAATGCATTTTATATGATGCATGGAAACACAAATGATAAATGAACCTACTTGGAATAACTTACCTTCAAGGAGGATAGAGTAATTCGAGATAGTTAATGTTACATGTCCAGGACCTGTACCATTCTACAGTCGCCCAAAATAGTAACATGGCTTTGCAAAGAGATTGCTTTCCCAGGATCCATACCATTCTACGGTTGCCCAGTATGACAGTGTTTGGTTGTGTCTAGGACCCGTACCATTCTACGATTACCTAAACGGAGATTCATTTTCTAGGACCCGTATCATTCTACGGTCGCTTGAATGAAGAAATAGGTGTTGTCTAGGACCCGTACCATTCTACGGTCGCCTGAATAAGGAATGGGTGTTGTTGAGGACTCGTACCATTCTACGGTCGCCTGAATGGGAGAATTGCTTTTTTAGAACCCGTACCATTCTATGGTCGCTTGAATGGGAAAATTGCTTTTTCAAGACCCGTACCATTCTATGGTCGCCTAAACGGAGATTCTGCTTGGCTAAAACTCGAACCATTCTTCGGTTGCCCAGCGTTGCAACATAGATCATTTGACCAGGACCATTCTTCGGTCGCCTTAATTAGACTGATTTGGAGAAAATCTTTGAAGACAACTCAATTGAGTGTCAATGTATTCAAAAGGGGGATACCTATGCAACGACAAGTATTTAAGGTATGAATAAGGATATACTTACTTGGTGACATCTCTATTCCTTGGGGATATGTCTCCTGTAAAACATGATCGTAGGAGAGACAACATGCATTTGTAATCACAGACATGCATAATTCCAATAAGGTTCATGCGTAATGATTTCTATCAACCATGCATCATCCTAATTCTAACAGGAATGATTTCAAAAGATGATTCTAATTTGAACGTATGAATGTCATGGATGTGTCAAATGAGGGATCCTTCAGTCTGAAAGGACTTTTCACTCATCCTCTTTAAAATGGGTTGTTTTATCCTGACATTTGATGCAGGATCTTGACAATCATTCTATCTCACCATAGTCATGCTAGACGAGGTTTTGAGCAATCTCGCAAGTGGTACGCCCTTACCAATCTGAGGGGTCATTAATAGGGACCGTACTGTTGGCTTGGTCAATGGCTTAACAAAGGGGACTCTTTGAGTCGAGACTATTTGAAAAATGACATTTCACAATTGTTTTGGGATTTTCAAGTCAAGAAACATATGAAATGAGGCAGTAATTATCTTACTCGCACTTCTTCAAACGATACTTTCAAGCATGTGAACTTTTACGTTAATTCAAGTGTCTTAATCTAAAGAGATTTTGCAAGGGATGTAACTAGGCTTGGTTCATGCGTTGTGAAATGAAAGGATCATTAGGCTCAAAAAGTGTTTAGATGGTCAAAGTTGGTGATTATCTTGACATTTCCACCACTTTCCTTCTCTATTGTCGGAGATTTTTTTTTTTTTTTCACGTCAAATCTCCATTGCTTGCAACAGCATTTGAGTTTTAGCACCGCCTTGTTAGGGATACGACTCATTATATCAAGAGTTTGATTTTTTTTCTTTTCTAGGCATTGACCTTACTTTTACCAGGCACACTGCTTTTTTCATGCCCCATTTTTTGCACTTATTTTCCTTGAATAAAGTCTCCATTTTGTCAGAATTCTAGTTCATGCTACTTGAATGTTTTTGTCTTGTCCCAGTGTGGGGGATGATCACCAACTGGGTTTAATATGAAATGCATCCATAAGCTCAAGTGGGCTATGCAATGGATAAAAGTGTATAGGATAGAGAAATGACCGCTCTTCATCATCCTAAGGCACTTCAATTATCGTATAAGTTACACTACGAAAGTAATACTCGAAGATTGATGCAAGTGTAAGTAAGAAAATTCCTACCATTCATTTCAAACTTGTCCTCAATGTAGGATGATCCTTGACAAGGATAATTTAAAAAGCTCTTCATGTGTGTGGGCTCAAATGGCTAAACAATGGGTACACCTATAGTGCTTCGGGTAGATGAAGAACTGCCTCTCGTCACCTTGGTTAGTGTACCCTTTGCGAGATCACCCTCTTTCTTACGGGCATGGAACTCTACAACTCACCGAGGATTAGTATATGGTATAGTGTATGGAACAAAGCTTGCATTTCATCATTCCAAGGTATCTCATTTGACACATTCAATTTATCTCACACAATTCATCAAGGAAGAAAAATGCAAGATTTATGATAAATTTGAACAATTCAACTGATTGAGGCATCTTATTCATCATAAAATACTTGCAATTCAAGACAAGACATGGCAAATTCTATCATGGATAATACTTCTTAACAGCATCAGCATTGACTAGAGTAGAAAACTCACGACCATCCATCTTTGCCAAGATCAGGGCACCTCTAGGGAGTACTTTCTTCACCAAATATGGCCGGTTGCGGTTTGGAGCAAACTTGCCCCTAGAATTTGGAATTGGATTGGATCACCTTCACACCTTTGCATGCTATAAGACGGTCTCTAAAACAAAATGTAGATGGGTCAAAAAGACAAACGGGGTAAATCATATTTTTTGAAAGATTTTTTTTTTTTGAAGAAATTGGAAAAGTATTTTTTTTAAGCATTTTGACACGAGAAAGCATGATGAAGCCCAGGCCTCAGAATTCTCCTTGGATTTTCTTTTTTTTATCGGCTGGATATCATCACCGGGCTGGTTTGGTGTACTTCATCATTCCCTCAAAATAAAACTTGCAATTTTATTGATATTCATCAATCAATTACATTTATTGAATGAAAATGCTATTTTCAAGCCCTAAAAGAGAGCGAAAAAAAGAAGAAATCGAAAACAAGCCCTAGAAAGCGATAAAAATTCCCGCGCAAGGAAATGTGGGAAAGCAGTAAATGAGTTACTCTTATGAGCCAGGGCTCATCTCTTCCGGAGGTCCTTTGTTAATGTTCCCTATGAAGACGTCATTGAAGAGACTAGTGATTCCTTCCAATGCATCATCGGGGTTCTCTATTTCCGGGGGCGTCGGATCATCCATGCCACCCCATCCATCGGGACAATGCTACGAGGATCAATGTAGAAATTGGGAGGAGCAGAATACTTCACTAGATAGCTGAATTTTCCACTTGGTTGCCCTAGGGTGTCCATTACTTCTGCTTCATCCTGCATCATTATTGGAGGACCAAGGAATGTCTCGCAAATGCTCGGGGGTGGTAGGTTTTGCCTTCCTTGCCTTTGGTCAGGTGGCGGGCTCCGTCTTTCCTGTCTTCGTTCTCTAGAACTTTCCTCACCTCTTCTAGCAGCTTGGGACCTCTGATGGGCTTCATTGGGACTTCGAATACTTTGACCATTTCCTTCGAGGCCACTACCAGGAACAAAACCATTCTCAATCGTCACCCTTCCCATTATAAGGGCAACATTTGAAACTTCAGGAGTGGGTGGTGAGTCTCGAGATGCACGTATGGTGGACACCAACTCAAATGAGTGGTAACTCGATTCGACTTCAACGTATGGTTCTAGGATAGCATTGACCGTACTTTCATGTTCCAGTAGAGGATTCTTCTGGACGTTTGGCCGAGCAGTTTGAAATGAGAAGGCCTTCGTGTCCAAGAGGTTTTGGATCTTATGCTTGAGAGTGAAACATTCATCAGTTGAATGCCCTAGTTCGTCGTTATGGTAGTCATACTTCTTCATCGGGTTGTAGCCTCGGATGCTTTCACGGTTAGGACGCTTTGGTTCACTAGTAAGCAAACATTTCTTTCTTAGGATTGCCAACACTTGGGATGGAGATCTAGGGATATTTTCAATGATAAGAATACTTAAAAATCAAATGCATTTACTATCCCAACTGTGACAACCCAAACCTTTAGTAGTGGGTAGCATGGTAGAGATGATAGGAGAGGTTGCACTGGCGAGCGAGGCTAAGTGAATGTCTTCTTTCCCACATCGCCAATAGGGAAGTCTTGGCTAATTGATAAGGCTTGGGTTCTCTACTATGTGTAACCCATTTTAAAGCCATGAGGGCTAGATGCCTAAAGTAGACAATATTGCACAGTGGTAGCCCCGGGTCCTTACAATTGGTATTAGAGCCGTCTCTTGACAGCGTATGGGGCTATAATGAGGGTGTATGCCGTAAAAGGGTGGAGAATGTGATGACCTAGACCCTAAGGATGGGCAACTAGACCGAGATGGCAGGGGAGGCTACGCGGGTGAGCGACTGTGACCCAAAAGGGGGTGAAGTAAGCACATGTCTTTGTTTAACATTGCTAAAGGGGAAGTCCTATGCTAGTTGATAAGGCTTGGATTTTCTATTCTGTGTAATGCATTTTAAAGCCGTGAAGGCCAGAGGCCCAAAGTAGATAAAATTACACAGTGATAGGCCCGGGTTCTTATAGTAGATTGGGAAAGAGAGGGGTAAGCAATCACAACTCAGTGAGCAATGCATTTCTTCTAAACATATAAAGTGCCCACTATACATATATACAAAGCAATATCGGACTTCATAACCTAAACTCATGGTATAAAATGCATATCGAATCACATATGAGTTATTTCATTTCAACACAACTTTATACAGATTAGAAATACCCATTTAAATTCACTATCACAATTCGAGCATCAATGGTCGAGTCTATTAATTAACCTCTATCGCATGTCAATTTTACATTTCATTGATGAAACTCGTATCACACATTAATGGTTTATTCCACTGATCAATCTCAAAGCACATCATATCTCAGGACCTTAGAGGTGATTCCCATGAGACCACGTCATCATGGAGCACTTAGTCCTTGAGTAGTACAAGGCCTTAGAGGTGGCTTCCATTAAATTACATTATTGTGTAGCACTTAGTAATTAACCAACGTATGTACAAGGCTCTAAAGGTGGCTCCCATGAAGTTACGTTATCGTGTAGCACTTAGTCATTGACCTAAGTACATTGATAGTACAAGACTCTAGAGGTGCTCATACAAAGTTATATAGAACTTAGCCATTGACTTTAAAACTCTAGAGATAGCTTCCATAAAGTTACGTTATCATGTAGTACACAGTCTTTGATCAACACATATCAATGGCACAAGGACCTAGACCTTTAGGATGGATGGCAGCGTAGGCTATAGTAGCGGGCGACTATGACCCAAAAACGGGTGAGGCTAACACATGTCTTCTACCCCACATCGCCAATGGGGGAGTCCTAGGCCAGTTGATAAGGCTTAGGTTCTCTACTTCATGTAACATGTTTTAAAACCATGAGAGCCAGAGGCTTGAAGTGGATAATATTATCTAATGATAGCCTTCGGGTTCTTATAATTGGTATCAAAGTCGACTCCCAACAGTATGTGGGGCCACAATGAGGGCATTGTGCCATGAGGGGTGGAGAATTTCACAACCTAGACCCAGAGGGTGGGCAACATCGCTGGGATTGCAAGGGAGGTTGCGCTGGTGGGCGACTATGACCCAAAAGTGGGCGAGGCTAAGTGCATGCCTGCTATCCCACATAGTCAAGGGGAGAGTCTTGGGCTAGTTGATTAGATTTGGGTTTTCTACTATGTATAATGCATTTTAAAGCCATGAGGATCAGAAACCAAAAATGCATAATATTATGTAGTGGTAACCCTCAAGTTATTGCACCAATAAAGTCAAAGAAATTAAGAATTTCAATAGTTAGAAGTTAGTGGAATAATAAAACTTTCTATAATTGGTGAAAGTAAAACTCTTTATGATCGGACGAGACCCACTTTTCTTTTTCCACTCTTTCCCACAAAATTTCAAAGACTTCAACTTACACAATCCCTAAAAGGAGAGAAACCCAACAAGGCCAAAAGGCCTCACTAAATATCCTTAAAAGCATCAATTTCCATAAGATTCAACAGTAAACAATGAATGAATTAATACCCACTTCTCCCCAACATTAAAAACATAAAAAAAAAAAAAAAAAGATGAAAGAAGAAAAAGAAGAAAAAAGACCTAACTTCTTTGACCAAATCCATCACGAGAAAAATGATCACATTACTCAACATTAATCAATACTCCGAATTTAATTAACTTATCTAGCACCCACCATGAAAAACGATGCAAAAACCATCCCAAACATCGAAGAAAGAAAGTTAAAGGAGAGAGAAAGAGAAAAGGATGAAGATGCAGAAAAATAGGACTTGCCAAAGAAGAAACTTAAAAAACACAGTAAAAGAATGTAGAGGTTGCTAAAAGGTGGGGCCACAATAGATAAAATGGTCACAACACTTTGCTAGGAGTGTTAATCAAATTAAGAGTGAAAAAATCATGGCCCTTCTTCAATTGCAGTGTCCTCTCTATCACACGAAAGGAAAGCATACCATTTCAAAAATCAGAAATCTAAAAAAGGAAAACATTTAAAATTAGGGCTTCCTTTGTTTTGTGGAAAGAAAATTGTATTTATAATTGAAAAAGATACATAAGAAGTACACATATTTCTTGGCAAAACAAATCAAAATAGAATAGAGCCTAGAATACTATGAAACAAAGCTAAATCCAAAAGCAAAGAATAAAAAAAGCACAAGTAGAGTTGAGTACACACTCGTTACACAAGAACAATTGTAACAAATCTATCACAAAAAATAATGGGCAGCTGATTATTGGATCCCGTATCTTTGTTAGTAATGAGTACAAATTGAAAATTCCTCTTCCAATAACTATGGCATTGATAGTTGGCAGTTGGTAGTGCATGCCTAAGTTTGGCTTCTTCTACCCCATCACCATTAAGAGACAACTAAAACATGCTGAACAAATATATTTTCTAACATGTGAAAGAGCAATTCATTATGATTCAATAAGACGCCAAAATTCCAACGATCACCATTGAAGCCGAAGGGACAAGACTTTTACATGAACAAAGTAGATGGGTATCGAATCCCCAAAAGCATATTAATTAAACTCTCAAATCTAGATTAGAAGAGGATGGCTCTTAGATCTAGAATTAGATTAGGAAAATTCAGAGTCTTCGATTTAGAACTAAACCAAGAAAAGAAAGTTCACATATCTAAATTGGAAAGAAGAAAAAATCGAGAAAAGAAAGCTCATAGATCTAAATCGGAGAAGAAGAAAAAAATCAGGAAAGAACAATAAGATTCAAACAAAATCTACAAAAAAAGGGAGGGAGAGTGAGACTAACTGAAACTCTTTCCTCATGGTTGAAGGCTAAAGAAGATGATGGAGAAAGAAGAGAAAGGGAGAGAAAAAGACATTTCGGCTTGGTACTCTCTCAAGTTTACATGATTAAAAAATACTTTAAATACATTAAGATTCCATTTGTTTTGTGGAAAATGTAATATTTTTGAATATTATGTTTTCAGGAAGTCATTTTTAGGAAAATGACAATATTTTTTGATGTTTGATTAAAATGTACTAAAAAATATTTTCCATCATTTAATAAGGAAAATCTCATTTGATTGTTCTACATAGACATACACTATCTTAGCATTAGTGATTTGCGCATAGGTAGGCAAGGAACCAGACTTATGCATCATGATCTCAAGCTCGATCCCTAACTATTGGGCACAAGCACAATCACTAGTCATGGGTCCATTGAAAATTAAGCTCGATAACTTTGTGTTTGTACCCAAATCCCAAGCGCCATAGCCCGAGTCCACAAACATTGAGCCTAGGTCCTTAGCGCCCAGGCCTGGGTTCATCAAGGCCAAGCCTTAGACCCCGACGCTTGGGTTTGGGTAATTGAGTATAGGCTTGAGACTCGATACCAGTGTAGATGGCCATGGTCCTGAGTGGGCGGCTGAGGTCTCAAGCATAGGCATGGCCTCGATGGACACAAGCCCATGTGTTAGGGATCTTAGTAGAGGCGCCAAGGTTGTCGACATGGCCTTGATGGTTCCACCTCGAGAGTTAGGGACTCAGGCATGAGCACCGGGGTTTGAGGCTTGGCCTTGATAGTCCCGAGCATGGGTTCCAAGGACCTAGGCCCAGTCTTGAGTTACTAGGTTGGCGTCTTAGGCACAGACACTAGCATTGATGTCCAAGGTCTAGCCTAGATGGATTGGAGTGTGACAATCGAGGGCTTGGGCACGACCTTGATAGACCTTAGTTAGGGCGCTGAGGTCCTGGGCGTAGGCATTGGAGACTTGGCACTAACCTCTAGTCTCAGTCTTGTTGTCTAGGGCCTAGAAACTAGAGTTGGGATTTCTATGCCCAACTATAGAGTTTCCGATCCAAACGCCAATATCTAGTCATATTTTAAAAATTGATTCTTGATTTTTTAAAGAGGAAATTGTTTTCTAGAATTTAAGTTTTGGTAAGAAAATATTTTCTATTGACTATAAAAACTTTGTTGTCGACTCATTTTCCTAAGCGATCAAAATGCCGAAAAATGTTTTTTGTGAAACAAATAGTGTTACGCCCCGATCCTCGGGAATGCACACATACTTCTCCTTGGTTGATTTTATAATGCAATATCCCAAGACTATGTATCGCCTACCCTTTCATTTTATATTGCACATGCGGAAGTAGTTATAAATCTCCAGATAATAAAACAATGAGATAAGAAAGTAATGCCATATTTTTCATATTGAAATCCACAACCACACTTTTTATACAGAGCATAACTCGAAGTGCTTCACAAAACTATTCACAACTTTCTAGTCTCATTCTATCCACACATGTACAGAGTTCACAAAAGGGATGGGATCTCAGTCCTCATTCGGGTCATACTTGGGATCATCCTGATCCTCTTCAGACTCTTCTTCACTAGACTTGTTTTCTTCAAATTCTTCATCTTCTTCTTCAAGTTCATCTTCGGCTTCAGATGTCGGCTTGTTTTCGGGTAATCTAGGGGTCTGAAATATTATCCCACAACCGGGATGAGACTACGTCCCAGCAAGTTTTACCTCACTAAGACTCGATTAGAAAACTAATACACCACATGGTTGCCTAAGCACATCACGAATCAGAAGACTTATCTTAGTATCAATCCCAACCTGCAAATCGGGGTTATATATAGATGTTTCATATATACGGTATCAAACAATCAAACAAACGGATCAAATCATTAATCAATTGACCTAGTCGATTACATGTCAGTTGGATTATCTCTAGGTCATTTTCACTTATACCCTAATTCTCAAATGGTATGCTCATTCCCAAATCACATGTGTTTCTCGGGCGTTGTTTTCGTCAATGACATACCGATCATCGACACTATGCGTTCTTTAAGGCGCCGTTTTCACCAGTGATATTCTTAATCACCAAACCACGTGTCTTGTCTAAGGCGCCATTTTTGCCAAGGTGACATTTGTAATAAACAACATCATGGGTTCTTTAAGGCGTTGTTTTCACCAATAATATTTCCTTAATCACCGAACCACGTTTGTTTATAAATCATTCACATGCGTTTTTTAAGGTGCCGTTTTTGTCAGTGATACTTCCAATCACCGAACCACATATATTAAAAAATTATCGTACCTGATTGGTCTCAGCCAATGATATTCTCAGTTAGTTCTCACAATTCTCTCCCTATATAGCCCATCAACGTATAACTGGAGCTATATACTCATACTCGGCCATCTACCAATCAATTACTCAACGTCAAATAATTTAGGAAAAATCCTAAAATTTTACAATTAATTTAATTCCATGCAATGTAGAGCTCAAATAATAAACGGACTGCACTACGACAATCAGCACGAAATTTCGATCATCGGCTATCCCCGCCTAATTTTAGAAAAATAAATAAATAAATAAATAAATAATTTCAAAATTTTATAAATAAATACAATAAATCCAATTTAGGTTCGTATGGCCTAATTGAAGCCCGATAAAGGTCGGGAAAAATCCCGAGATATATTCAATAAATAGTATAAGCAATTATCTAGTTAAGTACATTACCCACCTAACTAATATGTAATGCAATTAACTAATAATCACTAATCCATTCTAATCTAACCAACTAACCCTACTTAATTAATATTGATCAACCCTTAAGCAAGGATTAGTGAGACTACTCACCGGAATTACACGAAAGTCGGATCAATTTGACGGGGACGGCGCGAGGAATAATAAAATCCAAAGCGGACCTCGGGTTCGGGGCCCAGAAACGCCCCAAAAGCAGGCCAAAAGGGGCTAGAAACCCACTAACCCAGTTGCTATTCTTGGTTGGTCGGAGCTGGTCTGGTGGTTGGGACGGCGAGGCAAGGTCGGCGGAGGGCGAGCAGGGCTTTGGTGAGGCCGAACGGTGGCCAGACGGAGCTGGACGGCGGTCTGTGGTGGGTGAATGTGGCTGGACAGAGGTGGTAAGAGCTGGACGGTAGCTCGACCGGACGGGGGGCAGACGTCGTACGGGCGGGCGAGCGTGAGGCGAACGGCGGCAACGGTGCTCGGCATGACGGCGACGGCAGCTCCGACGTGGCTGCGGCTCCTTCAATGATGCTGGCTGCTACCTCGCTTCTGCTGTCTTCGAAGGAATGGAGAGGGAGAGGAAGAGAGAGTGTCGAGAGAGGAGAACAAAATATGAGAGAGAGGGTGAGTTTGAAAAGTCAAAAGGCATAAAGGTGGAGGAAGCAAAGTGGAAGATAGCAAGGGGGCATTCGGTGGAGGGGAGATCCACATGAGGGAAAAGAGAGAGGGATAGAGAGAAAAAGAAAAAGAAAGAAAGAAAGGAAGGAGAGAGAAACTTGTGGCAAAAGGGGGAAAAGGTGTTTGGCCAAATGGAGAAAAAGAAATGAGAATAAATTTAAAAGAAAAGAATTTCTTAGAATAGAAAATTCTCATCCCATTTTATTTTGATTAAACTCATTTAATCCCAAAAGAAATTTCAAACTAGAGTTCTTGGTCCCTACTTGCATTTCTGCATCCAATTTCCCTTTAAATTTCTCTCAAATGACTCAAAAAATCAATTTATGTTTCACTTATCAAATTGATTAATTTTCTCATTCATGAATCCCTCATGCTTCTTAATTTCACAACCATAATTAATCTTCGCCTTCAACTGAACGAAAATGGCCATAAACTGACTTTTTCTCAAAAAGTCTTGGTTGTCAGAAAAATCTTCTAAGATTGAGTCGATACTCCTAGAATTTATTGTGACATAGCAGAAACTTCAATTTCTAAAATCGGACTTGAATTCACAATTAATTTCACTTGGCGTGTTTTTAGCGTGATCTAGGCTACTAGGTAACTTTTAGATATTTTTAAGTGCAATTGACCCGTGGTCGATTTTCTTTGAACCACTATGAACCCACTCGACTCATTGACAACTCTTGGTTGTCGTGAAAATCTCGAGGATCCAAATACGGACACGGGGTACAAAAACAATAAGAAAATTAGTCTAGTGCCGGTCGACGAGAGTTTTCCAATTTAGTGGTGTCACTCATGATTAGCCACACATCTCTGTTGGTTCAGTCTAATTCTAATTTCATATCGATTTTTAACTATGCCACAATGACCTCTAAAGATGGATACGGTCGAGAAGCCAATTCCTGGTCAAGTTCTCAAGTCTATTGCCTTAAAATTCCTTAATAATTTCTCTAGGTAGTTTAGTTATCTCAAGAATGATCAGTTTTGAGAATAGCCATATAAGCGCGTTAATGAAATGCCAAATTCATTCAATAAAAAATAGGGTTGCAAAATCTGGATGTCACAAATAGAGCCAAACATATTATAATTCCCAATTTTTTCTCTTTTCATAAGTTGAGATGCACAACAAAGAACAAAAATTGAGAGAGAGAGAGAGAGAGAGAGAGAGAGAGAGAGAGAGAGAGAGAGAGAGCCCATTGTTAGCCCATCAATGCATTTAGTTTAATCTGCATTCACTCAAATGAATTATGGGTCAACTAGATAATATTAACTATTTCATCTCACATTAGTGCTAAATCTAAGAAAAAACACCAACTTTAGGTCAAATGACAATTTTGATCCTAAATTTTTTTTTTTAATCTTGTGAAAAATAACCAACTTTCACAAACTTTAACCCCTATTCCACATCTAGCCCCGTTAACTTAGTCTAAAGTCAACCTTGTTTTAGTAAAAAAAAAAAAAAATTTCTAGTCGTGAACTTGGTGGATCTTGTCAATGGTGTCTCTCAACAAACAGTGGTCTACAGCTTTAGATTATGACAAAATGACGAAGTCTGACTAGAGAAATTCAATCTAGAGATCTTTTTGACCTGCCAATGAAGTATATGAGACAATAAATAACTTCACAATTATTCGTCAAACTATGGCTCGTAGAAGAAGATAATGAATAGTTTTTAAAATCCAAACGACAAGTGCTTATGGATTTATTGCTGAGGACAAATAAATTATTAGTTAAAAGGGGCCATAATTGAAATTTAGTGAAAGTATAAAAATTTGGGACAAAATTGTTACTTGACCTAAAGTTAATGCATTTTTAATGAGACAAAATAAAAATAAAAATTGAGGCTAAAATTGTCACTCTACTTAAAATTTGTGTTTTTTTTTTTTGGAACTAGGCCTCTCACATTACATCTATAATATGGGACACTTTTTTGGCTAACATCCTCACACGTGCATTTCAACAAATCTATTCTTACGTGTAAGCTTCTTAAGTTCACTCTGTCTTAATCCAAACATTCTTCTACATAAAAGTTTATCCCAACTCAATTCAAATTGAGTCTCCACCTTAGCCCACCAAATTTGACAGTAGCATAACATTCGCCTTTTGACTCCCCTCAATTGCCTTAATCCTGTAAGAGAACACCACTGGTCATCCAATTTGAAAGTGATATTCAGATCACTAGATTATTCAAAGTGAATCTTAGGATTTTTAACAAAAATCCATAGCCTTTTGCCCCCGTTGTAAAGATCTTCCCCAAAAGACTACTTCATGTTAAAAGTCATGAAAATATAAGAGTTTTTCTAATGTGTACTAAATTAATTGATATTATAATTTACCATTTTACGGGGTTAGTCTAAAGTGAGATAAAATGTTTCTTAATTAATCTAATATGGAGCTGGTTAGTGTGGGCCGAGTTGAACCTAGGCCATAATGAGAGAGCTTTGTTGAAAACTCTATAAATAGTGCTAAAGTCTCTCCTCTAACCATAATTCTCACAAATATCCTCACAAATGAGCATTTACCTAGTGCTAAAGGGTGAGGGGGCCGTCTTATTGAGCCAGAGGGTGGAAGAGGAGAAGAATTTGTGCGTGGATCATCGTTTTTCCGCTTCCGCATCAAGAACAATGAATTACAAAACAAGCGCATTAATCTTTCTACTCAATTATCTGTGCTTTTGTTCTAATTATGGAGATCATAAGATTGCACGTTTTGCATCTTACAAAAAATTCTAGATCCAGCTCTGGCATTTACATTTGATATATGCTGGCTTTACGTGTGCTTGGAGAAGATTGACTCAACCACCCCTGTGCTATCGGGTGCTAACAGTCACGAGCCTCTATAAAGACCTTTTTCGTGAAAAAGCTTCTCTTCTTGCCTTCCACTCCCCTGTACAAGAGCAGTGTAGAGTCACTAGAGTGGACGAAGGTACTTCATTCTTCCCACTTCTTTTAAAGAACTCTCCACCTCGCCTTAATATTGATTGCACCCAAAGGAAGGCTACGTTTGGTAACGTTTCTATTTAAAAATTGTTTCAGGAAACAGAAATAGAAAAAACCAATTTTGTTCCGGGGAATAATTTTTTAATAGAAGAACGCGTTTGGTAACTACATAAAACTTGTATTCTTGGAATAGAAAAAGAACAGAAATATGTTTGGTAAACTTGTTTAATTTTTTTTTTGTTTCTTTTAATATTTTAATATTATTTTTCCTTTTTTTATTTTTTTATTTTTATTTTTTCCTCCTTTTGGCCGGTCGCCAGCCTTAGCCATGGTCGGTGACCAACCGACGAGGGCTGGCGGCCTCGCCCAAATCTTGACAAGGCCAAGCTCGCCCAGCCACGGCGAGGCCGAGCTCGCCTAGCCACTAGTGAGGCCGAGCCTCATCGGGGGCCGGCGACGCTCCGGCAAGGTCGCCGACCCTCGATGGGCCGGTCATCGGCGTCACCGGCCCTCGACGGCCGGTTGCCAGCCATGGCCGAGACCGGCGACCGGCCAAAGAAAAAAGAAGAAGAAAAGAAAGAGAAGGAAAAAATAGAAGAGAGAAAAATTGTTTCTCGGAAGTGTTTCTAGGTTTTTCTTGTTTTTTGTTTCTTGTTTCTTGTTTCTTATCTCTGTTCTAAATTTGTTTCCGGGAACAAAAGTGTAAACAAACACGTTTACTGTTCTTTTTTTGTTCTCCGGAACAAAAGAATATAAATTATGTTCCAGGAACAAAAAAAAGAACACAAACAAACAGGCCTGAAATTGCCAATTGGAGAAATGCCACTTTCACTTCGTAATCTTTTGATTCTGATAGCTTGTATCGAGCATCCAAGGCTAAAATCTGCACAGCCATATCACAAGAAACATTCATCACTTGATAGTTTAAAAATACTGAATATGACATCCTTTCGCCTCAAGAACTAAACCTTTTAACTCTCTGCATATTAGTTCTACTTTCTCGAGTACATTGGAAAGAATGCACAGGAGTGATCGCAACCTACTGCAGTATGGCCTTATTTTCAAAAAGAATGACAAGATTATACTCTCAACCAGCGGGAGAACGTAAATTTAGGAAACTAAGCCCGAGAAATTTTCTGTTTTGAAAGGTCCAATAAGTGAGGGGTAAGAAGGAATTGACCATAAGACTCAGTTTCTTGGCAAGGGTGATGCACCTCAGAGTAAGCCCTCAATTATATACTCATCCCAAAAAGAACAAAAAAGCTATCCAAATAACTGTCTTAGTTCATTGTCAGAATTAGGACACGAAAGGTGATGAGATTAAAGTAAAGTAAGAGAGTTTGAATTTATGAAAGAGACATCTCAGCAGTAAGCATCATTCCTCACTGGACTTCTCAACCCCTAGGTTGTGCTACCTCCAAGAACTTCGTCCTCATGTCAGAGAAGAATAAAAATCAATCTAAAAGAATGAGAAGTCTCGAGGAACCCTCCAAAAAAAAGAAAAAAGAAAAAAAAAAAAAAAAAGAAAAGCCTTCCTTGAGCCCCAAACAAACTTGTGCAAGTCTTTGGCCAAGTCTACTAGCTGGCTTGGTGAAAGACATACAGAATTTGAAACATAGCAAAAAAAATATCTAGGGGGAAACAAAAGTCAAGCGCAAGTATCATAAGCTGTGATTGCTATCTGGCTACACAATCATGTCTCTCCCACAACTATGAACTGTTAAAGAAACTACATACTCAACGCCTCCCATCATCAGTCAACCAACCTCTACAACGTAGTAATGTAAATCAGACCTGTTCATAGAAGAAAGGAGAGAACAAGTAATTAAGGCTACACTACCTGAGAAGCTTCAACAGATTTTGGAAGGTTCTCCAGGGAAGGCTCCCATTCCTGCCCTTGCCAGTCAGCGACTTTGTCCTTCCCCGGCATCGTCCTGCCTTTAAACTCATTAGCCAATGTCACAATCCTTCTATATATTTGAGATAGGTTCAAAGGCATCTGGAGGAATGCCAGTGTCCTCGGTCCATAAAACCAAGTCAATCTTTTTCTCTATTTCGGGAATATTGGTGTCCAGGAATCCTAGGAACCTCTCTATATCAATTGATTTGAATTTGAAGGTGGCAATATACTTCAGGAATTCATCGAACACTGGCCTTCCAACCTAAGAAATGTTGGACAGAAAGTCATGTCGAGAACAAATTATGTAGATGAACCTCATATATTCCTGCAATAAACATGATACCTCGCATTCAATTCGCCATAGAAACTGGAAACCTTTCTCGTAAGGAGCTCGAGAACCTACATCATCCGGGTCCACTCCTTCCTGCTTTGTTCTGAGCTTAGTGAACTCCATGTTGTCGCTAAATCTCTCCATTTCCTCGTTTAAGCCTCTCCAATCAATTCCAATATTCAACGCAGCCCTCTCTTCCCCTTGGACCGCCTCCACAATTCTCCTCTCCCATAAGTCGTAAATCCCCGTAAAAAATTTGAAAACAATAAATACACCATGAGGCAAAGATCCACAACCCAATACATTTCGGCAAACTGCACATAATGATATATCAACACTGGACAAGGAAATTAACCCTATCAGTTCAATGCATGAGGGGCTGTGTGTTATGCTTCCAAGATGAATTTAGGTTAAGGGTTTGTTCATTTCGTAGAAAATATTCTCTGGGAAAACATTTTCTCATTTTCCTACATTTTTTTCACTTAGGAAAAGAGTCAACGCAAAATGTGTTCCTGCTCAATGGAAAATTATGTATAAATTCAGGAAAATGATTGAGTGTTGACTCTTGAACCCAAAACTTTACATTTGAATACGGTACCCTTAATGCTAGTTCTCGAGTCTCCAATGTCTAGGCTGGTTCTATAAAGGCCGGGCCTCAGTCCATCGACGTCGAGACGAAGGCTACAACACCCAAGTACAAGTCCATTGATACCAAACTTGAGCCATTGATGGAGGGTAAATATGTCATAAAAGTACAAATTTGAAATGCTTTATGTTACGAGAAAAAAATTAGGGCGAATGTGTCATAGCGGGCATAATTTAGAGTTTTTGATGTCGTAAAAAATTTTCAAGGTAAATATGTCATAGAATGCATAATTTTTGATGACTTTTTTCCTAATTTTTAAAGGAATCACTTTTGAATGCTCAACATTGACATTCTATAAGAGCTTTTGTGTTATGTCAAACACTTCAATATATTTATGAAAATTTCCAATACTCGATCAACAAGTGTTGGATTTTTCGATTCCTAATCAAGTCTCCCGACACTCTCCAATACACAAGTTGGGAATTCCGACATACAAGTTCAAAATTCCGACATGTGATTTCAATACGTATGGGGCCAATTTTAAAAATATTTAGTAAATGAGAGGTGACAATGTAAATATGTAAACAAATAAAAATAAATGGGAAAGAAAAAAAACCTAATCTTTTCCTTTCTTCTGACTCTCACTTCCTGTAACACAATTTACCCCCAAGTTTTTTCTTTCTTTCTTTTCTCTTCCGAACATGCGAGTCCAGAATGTGAATTATTTTTTTCCTTCAAGTTTTATGAATTATTGAAATGGAGTTGAATTTTTCAAATTGAAACAATAAATGTATTAATAAATTGTGGATTTATGTTTTTAGTGTAAATTTATTCTTGGCTTTCTTTTTATTATTCATTTATTTATGAAATTGAATAAATTAATTTGATTAGAATAATAATAAAAACGATAATTTATCATGTACATATAAAATCGTGTCTCTATTTTTTGATAAATGACAGGTCGGTGTATCGTGTCGTGTCACGTATCGCGTGTCGTATATCGGTGTCGGTACTACTCGAGAGATGGAATAAAGTTGTGCTATTGGGCATTTCTTTTTTACTTGGTTTCAAATCCTCCAGATTCACTTGGGAGTCCAAGTGCATGATTGGCATCGAGTTTGAGTTTGCCTTTTCCGGGCCAGATTTGGGACGCCGCCGGACAAGAGAGGCGAAATTTATGTTCCTCGTGTTGTTTTTGGAGTTCTCTCTAATACCAATTGCTCTGTTACCGTCTCTTCTTTTGTGTAGTGCCTTGGATCTCGAACTTTATTTTCAAACCTTCAACTGCTAATCAATTTTTATTTTTTTTTTGGGTTAATTGCAATCACATGAACGTCTTTCTTTTTTTTTTTTTTTGAAAAATAATAATGACACATCAGCTTTTTCCACCAGCAAAATTATAGAAAACTGACAAATGAACTAAATTGTACTAATTTAATAAGTTTTAAAACTTAATAGGACATTTCCCAAATTTTATGACTCAATTATATTTATATTTTAAAAGAAAAAAATTAAAAAAATTTTCTCTCTCTTCTTCATCTTCCATCTATAATCATTGAGAAAATATTCAGTGATTTGATACCATATCAACAACCTATGTGGTGTGTATTTTTTCACTCATATCAACTAACATATTGACACGCGTCTATAAATCCACGTCAATAGTTGATATGGAATCTAAATTAAAAAAAAAAAAAAAAAAAAATCTTCTCTCTTCCTCTTTCCTCCATAGCTGCTTGACTTCCGCTCCTCCCTGCTATCGCCACCGGTGCCACGATTAGGACAGCCAATGCTGCATCCATGCCAGGCATGGCTAGCTTCCTTTGTCCACTCCCTCTCATCGTTCCGTAGATCTCGAAATGTGGCCATCCATGGCTGAAATCTTCGTATCGCTCGTACATGGCCTTCACCGTCTAGTTCAACCACCATTGCGTCTAAATCGAGCCACAACCATCTTCCTTTGTTTTTCTCCACCTCATCGATCTCCATATCTCAATATCTGCCCGTACATGACGTCGCTAGTCCATGCTCCGACCAACTTCCCTGCCATCTGTTCCTCTGTTTTTCTTTTGTTGTCCAAGCTTGCAGTCCATGGCTGTTGGGATCCCCAGCTTGTCGTCAAGGCTCACAGCCATGGACAAGCTTTGGTCGCTAGATCTTCAGATGAGCCACTTCGCCAGCCATAAATAAGCTTAGGCTTGCGGCCATGGACGAGACTAGTTTTGAAGGCATGACTCCAGTTTAGATCAGGACGGGCAACGACTACAAGCCGTCTGGACTTCGTTGCTCAAAATCGTGAGCAGATCTACAGTCATAGTAACCAGATTTGGACTTTGTTACTCGGAGTAGTTGCCGTCGGTGGAAAGACAAACTCCAGTCGCGGCTCATTGCAATGTAGTTGCCGTTGGTGGATTGACCTGCAAAGCTTGCAGGCAAGTAGCTAATTGCAAGCAACATCAAAAGGGGTAGAGATGGTGGCCGACGGGGTTGTAGCTTGGGCGGCGAAAGAACGCTTCAAGTGCCATAACTTTGGCCAAAGTGACACTTAAGTGCCATAACTTACGAAAGGTACACTTAAGTGCCACTTTCAAGAAAAACGGATCACTTGAGTGTCAATCCGGCCAAAATGTCGACGTGGCACTTTTCCGGACGAACCGACTCAAAACGACGCCGTTTTGCACGCCGACGTGGCCAAAATGGCGTTGTTTTGGCTAATGTGGCAAAAAAAATAAAAAAATAAATAATTAAATTAAATTTATTTAAAATATTTAAAATTAATAATTTTAAAATTAAATTTAGTTGAAATATTTAAAATTAATAATTAAAAATTAAAAATTTCAAAAAAAAAAAAAAGGTGGGGAGGCGGCCGCCCCGCCGGAAGGGCCGGCGATGGCGGGGGAGGGTCGGCCGGGGTCGTCGAGCCCGGCCGGGGGTCGGCGACCACGGCCGACCGGCGGTGAGGGCTCGCGAGCCCTCGCCGGATTTGTGGCGAGGGCTCGCGGCCCTCGCTCGGCCGGCGAGGGCCGCCAACCCTCGCGGATCTGGGCAAGGGCTACGACCCTCGCCTTGATCGGGGCGAGGGCTCGCGAGCCCTCACCGCCCGGTCGGCCGGGGTCGCCGCCCGGCCAAGGCCCGGCGACCCCGGCCGACCCTCCCCCGCCGTCGCCCGCCCTTCCCGGCGGCGGGGGGCGCGGCGGCGGCGGGCCGAGGGCTAATCCCCGCCCGCCTCCCCCATTTCCTTTTTAAAAAAAAAAATATTTCAACTAAATTTAATTTCAAAATTATTAATTTAAAATATTTTAACTAAAATTAAAATTAAAATTATTATTTTTAAATATTTTAAATAAATTTAATTTAATTATTTTTTATATTTTTTTTGCCACATCAGCCAAAACAACGCCGTTTTGGCCACATCCGTGCAAAACGGTGTCGTTTTGAGCTCGCTTTTTAAAAGTGCCACGTCGACATTTTGGCCAGATTCTCGCCGGATTGGCACTCAAGTGATCCGTTTTTCTTGAAAGTGGCACTTAAGTGTACCTTTCGTAAGTTATGGCACTTAAGTGTCCCTTTGGCCAAAGTTATGGCACTCTAGGGTCCGCGTCTAGCTTGGGCTGAAAGCAAACAATGCTAGAAGGGGTGGATGTGGTGGTCGACTGGGTGGTGCAATATGATGGAGGAGAAAGAAGAGAAAAATCAGTGGACATATGTCAACTAATTATTCGTCGGAAATATTCCCAATAAGGGTGCATTTTGTAACGTTTCGTTAAAAAATTGTTTCGAGAACAAAAATAAAAAAATACTATTTTTGTTCCGGAACAATCTTTGAACAGAAGAACGTGTTTGATAAAATTTTTATTGGTATAGAAAAAGAATATAAACACATTTGGTAAACTTGTATAATTTTTTTTGTTTATTTTCATTTTAAAATATTTTTATTTTTTTCATTATTTTTTTCCTTTTTCCTTTTTTCTTCCTTTTGGCCAATCGTCGGCCTCGACCATGGCTAATGACCGGCTGATGAGGGCCGATGGCCTCGCTGGTCGGCGACGCTCGCTCGCTAGGGGCTGGGTAACGCTTCGGCAAGGTTGCCAGCCCTTAATGGCTAATTGTCGGCCATGGCCGAGGCCGGCGATTGGCCAAATAAAAAAGAAGAAGAAAATAAAGAGAAGAAAAAAAGGAGAGAGAAAATTTGTTTCTCGAAAATGTTTTGGGAACAGTCCAAAAATTATATCGAATAAATTAAAAGTTTAAGTGTGACATTGCACGTTAAGTTAAAAGTTCAAGGAGCACGACAAACAAATTTAAAATTTCAGAATCACATTATATATTGGGCCAAAATTCAAAAATCATTTGTGACATTTGTGTTATTGTCTAAGGTAGAAGAATAGCCCAAGTGCCAAAACTTGGCAACGAGAGACACTTAAAATGCCAAAACTTCGGAAATGTACACTTAAGTGCCAATTTCGGAGTAAAGTAGAATACTTAAGTGCACTCCGCACAAAATTCGGCCAAATGGCTGACGTTACAATTTTCTGGCGAGTTGAGTGTAAAAACGACCATTTTGCACGTTTTTACCAAAAAAAAAAAACGACCATTTTGCACGCCGACGTGGCGAGAAAAATGCAAAAACTACGTCGTTTTGTGTCGATGTGTAAATAATTAATATAAAAATTAATTTAATTAAATTAAAAATTAATTTTATATAAAATATTCTAAAAAATAAAAATTTAAAATTTTAAAATTTAAAAAACTTAAAAAAAAAACTTAATATATAAAAGAAAAAAAAAAAAAAAAAATTGGGGGGAGGGGGCGAAGGGGTGGCTGAGGTGACAATTTTAAGTTTTTCAAATTTTAAGTTTTTTAAATTTTAAGTTTTTTAATTTTAAGTTTTTTAATCTTAAGATTTTAAGTTTTTTAAATTTTTTTTGAATATTTTAAATAAAAATAAGTTTAAATTTAATTTAATTAATTTTTATATTAATTATTTACACATCGACACAAAAACGACGTTATTTTTTCATTTTCTCGCACGTCGCAGTGTGCAAAACGACGATGTTTTGCACCCAACTCGCCGGAAAATCATGCCATGTCGCTATTTGGTTGGATTTTGGTTTGAGTGACACTTAAGTGTTCTACTTTACTCCGAAATTGGCACTTAAGTATATCTTTCCGAAATTTTGGCGACTTAAGTGTCCCTTCATTCCAAGTTTTGACACTTCAAGTGCCCCAAATTCTATTGTCTAACAATGAATACATTAAAAAAAAAAACCGAGAGTGATGTAGGGAAGGCACACCTTAGCACCCAGCGACAGGAGGAACGCGATGGACGTGGCGGGATGCAGTGGGACAGGCGAGAACGGCGTCTTGACGAGTGAATGGTCGCCGTATCGTATTTTTAAGGATTCGGGTATTCGCTCGGGGAGTCGATCGAGATACCGGATGTGGCGCGCAAGCTGTGTAGTAATGATTTGTATTCAAATTGTCAACTTCTCAAAGCCGTAACAATTTGTCACGAGGTGGTCGACGGTCGATGAGCTCAAAATTCATAAATTTATCAATCATAAAAAATCACGATCTCTTAGTATTTTCTTTTCTTACGCAAAATCAATTTGGATATTCGGCTGATCGATGAAGTTTTTACTTCTCACATGGCAGAAAATTGTATAATAAATTAATTGCACAGACTTCATGTGCTGTAGACACTCTTGAAATGAATTTCCAATATTTTTCTCGATTCTGCTAATTCTCTCCTCGAGAACATGATGATATCCGATTTCCAAACATTACAAGCGTACAAGCAAAGATATTAACCATTTCTTGGCTGGACAATAAAAGGTTCGAGAATCAATTATTTGTTATAGGAATTGTGTACAAAAACTTCACACATGCAGTTTTACTTCTAACAAGCAATTAGTTACTTGAGTGGTTAACGGAGAAGGCAGGATGTGAAGATGAAAATTAAAAGATTTGCACTGCTCAACGGAAATTTTTTTTTAAGTTTAATGATAACGTCACATCGGAAGTAAAATAAAAGGATTCCAGCTATTTCAGAAAACTATTCACTTTATTTTTGGGAAATGAAAAATTTATCTAACTCTTAAATCTCTTAATCCCCCAAATTGTCGATTCTCAAAAAGATAATCGGCCTACAATTTACATTAGTACGAAATCCGGAATTATTTATTAGTGGAGTAGGAGCTTTATTGCTCTCGGTTTACTCCGTTCTTAATTTATATTGTCGTCCCCCCCCAATCCGCACATACACCCCAAGCACTTTCTAACTCGACGAAAATAAACTGGGTCGCTTTCAGAGCTAACTCATTAAACCCAACCACCCTCCGTCCATCTCCGTTGCATAATCTCCGATCAGTTTCTTCTATCCCCTCTTCGGTTCATCTTCTTCCTCCATCCGTGCGTTTCGCCCCCTCTCTCTCAAGGCTTTTCAAGCCAGTCGTGTAGAGAGAGAGAGAGAGGGGTGAAGAGCAAGAAGAGAGAAAGAGAGAGTGAGGAAAACCAATGAAGGGAGAAGCACACGACTTGCGGGGCCTATCTTTGGAGGATGCGGCGGCGGCGGCGGCAATTGACGAGAAGACGTGCCGCAATAGGATGAAAATCTCAACAAATTTTAATCCAAACAAATAGATGTGCCGTCACTAATGCCTTCTGCTTCACGCTTACCTCCCAGACAACCTAATTATATATTTATATGAAGCATGGAATCAGTATCCCTTTGATTTCTGGAGGTCAACGTTGGAAACCGACAACAACTTGTAAAAGGAAGACAAAATAATTATATATTTAATGGAGCATGGAATCAATATCCTTCAGGCCAACATTGGAAACCGACAACAATTTCTGAAAGGAAAGCCACGTCTCTTGCTTTGTTGATGTTGTCCATAATATCTTTAACTTTTATTCAAAAGTCATCACATGAATTTTCCTCCTATAGTTTCCTTTAATGATCCCACGGGATAAGGATATTCCATTATCCTAGAGTTACCAAAATTGAAGTTCGAAACTTGTCCGAAGTGCATTTGAAAAATCGACTTTGCACTTCCTTATAACTCATGTTAGGACTTTCATATACGAATTTAAACTCGAGACATATTTAAACAAGTTTTATCAATCGTCACATTTCACTTTACAGTATTATAGTTTTATGGATTAATATTTTTAATATAAATTCATTCTATGCTCTTTTTTATTATTTATTTATTTGTGAATTTAAATCAAATTAATTTGGTAAAATTTTTCATAAAAATGATAGTTTATTATATATATACAACATGTTCCAACATATTGAAATTTTCTATTTTCTAATAAACATCGTGTCGGTGTGTTGTATTGTATTGTATCATGTCGTGCCGCGTGTGTCAGTATTGGTGTTATTTAGATTACAACCACAGTCGAATCACTCAAGTACTTTCAATATTTCCCAAATCTCAATTATACGAAATAATGCACGTAGTGTTTAGCCTCACAATTTATTGCGAAATAACTTCTCAATCTCATGAAAGTATTATACATGAATTCTTACTACAAAAATTTGATCGGCTGTCTCACGTATGCAAAGATGTAATTGTCGAGAAGACGTGTGCACTAGGATGAAAATCTCATGAATTTTAATCCGATGTACCGTCACTAATGCCTTTTGCGTCACGCTCACCTCCAAGACAAAATAATTATACATTTATATGGGGCATGGAATCAATATCTCTCTAATTTCTGCATGCCAACGTTGGAAACCGACAACGACTTGTAAAAGGAAACTTATGTCTCTTGCTTTGTTGATGTTGTCCTATTTATATATAACTTTTATTCAAAAGTCATCACATGAGTGTTCCTCTTATAGTTTCCTTTGATGATCCCATGGGATATTCCATATCCTAGAGTTATCAAAATTGAAGTTCGAAACTTGTCCGAAGTGCATTTGAAAAATCGACTCTGCGCTCCTTACGATTCATGTCAAGTCTTTTATTTACAGGCTTAAACTCGAGAAAATATTTAAACAGGATTTAACAATCATCACATGTCACTTTGCAGTATTCCAATTTTATAGATATTGGAATGGAGTTGAATACGTCAAATTGAAATAATGAATGATATTAACAAATGATAGAGTTATATTTTTAGTGTAAATTCATACTAGACTATTTTTTTTATTTATTTATTTGTGAATTTGAATCAAATTAATTTTATTAAAATAATCATAAACTAATAATTTATTATATATAAATATGCATTTAATATACAACGTGTTGAGATTCTCTATTTTTTTAATAAACATCATGTCGGTGTTGTGTCGTGCCGATCATGTCATTTGTTGGTGTTGATACTACTTAGATTATAACTACACTCGAGTCACTAAAGCACTTTTAGTGTTTCTCAAGCCTCAATTATACCAAATAAGGCACACAATGTTTAGCCCTACAATTCCTCGCGAAATAATTTATTAATCTCATAAAAGTATTATTTATGAATTCTTACCAAAAAAATTTAATCATCTATCTCACATATGCAAAGATGTAATTGACGAGAAGACGTGCGGCACTATGATGAAAATCTCATGAATTTTAATCCAAACAAATAGATGTACCTTCACCAATGCCTTTTGCTTCACGCTCACCTCCAAGAAAAAATAGTTATATATTTATATGGAGCATGGAATCAATATATTTATGATTTCTGCAGGCCAACGTTGGAAACCGACAACTTGTAAAAGGAAAGCCGCGTCTCTTGCTTTGCTGATGTTGTCCAGAATATCTTTTGTTTTCGTTCAAAAGACATCACATGAACCTTCCTCTTATAGTTTCCTTCGATGATCCAAAGAGAAATTCCATATCCTAGAGTTACCAAAATTGAAGTTCGAAATTTGTCTGAAGTGCATATGAAAAATTGACTCTGTACTTCCCTACGACTCATTACAGGATTTTCGTTTGCACACTTAAAATCAATATATATTTTAGCAGGATTTACCCATCGTCACATGTCACTTTGTAGTATTCTAGTTTTCTGGATTATTAGAATGGAGTTGAATTCATCAAATTAAAACAATGAATGATATTAATAAATTGTGGGTTAATATTTTTAGTGTAAATTCATTCTAAGCTCTTTTTTATTATTTATTTATTTGTGAATTCGAATCAAATTAATTTGATTAAAATAAGCATAAAAATGATAATTTATTATATATAAATATATATATTTTAATATACAACGTATTCTCGACATGTCGGAATTCTTTATTTTTTTATAAACATTGTGTTTGCATGTTGTATCGCGTCATGTCGCGTGTCAGTATTTGTGCTACTTAGATTACAACCACAGTCGAGTCACTCAAGTGCTTTTGGTGTTTCTCAAGTCTCAAATACACTAAATAATGCACGCAGTGTTTAGCTCCACAATTCCCTTGTGAAATAATTTTTCAATCTCATGAAAGTATTACACACGAATTCTTACTACAAAAATTTGATCGGCTATCTCACATATGCAAAGATGTAATTGCCAAGAAGACATGTGGCACTAGGATGAAAATCTGGTAAATCTTAATCCAAACAAATAAATGTACCGTCACCAATGCCTTTTGCTTCACCCTCACCTCCAAGACAAAATAATTATATATTTATATGGGGCATGGAATCAAAAGCCCTCTAATTTCCGCAAGCCAACGTTGGAAACCGACAACGACTTGTAAAAGGAAACCTACGTCTCTTGATTTACTGATGTTGTCCAGAATATTTTTTACTTTTATTCAAAAGTCATCACATGAACTTTCCTCTTATAGTTTCCTTTGATGATCCCATGGGATATTCCACATCCTAGAGTTACCAAAATTGAAAATCGAAACTTGTCCAAAGTGCATTTAAAAAAATCGACTCCACACTTCCTTACGATACATGTCAGGTCTTTTGTTTACGGGCTTAAACTCGAGAAATATTTGAATAGGATTTAACAATCAATCACATGTCACTTTGCATCATTCTAGTTTTACGAATAATTGGAATGGAGTTGAATTTGTCAAATTAAAATTATAAATGATATTAACACATGGTGGATTCATATTTTTAATGTAAATTTATTCTAAGCTCTTTTTTATTATTTAATTATTTGTGAATTCGAATCAAATTAATTTGATTAAAATAATCATAAAAATGATAATTTGTTATATATAAATATATATTTAATATATAACGATCTCAACATGTCGGAATTCTGTATTTTTTGATAAACAATGTGGTGTTGTGTTGTATTGCGTTGTGCTGCGTGTTGGTATTGGTGCTATTGCAATTTCAACCACAATCGAGTCACTCAAGCACTTTCAGCATTTCCCAAGCTCCAATTACACTAAATAACACAGGCAGTGTTTAGCCCCACAATTTCTTGAAAAATAATTTCTCAATCTCATGAAAGTATTATACACAAATTCTTACTACAAAAATTTGATCAGCTATCTCACGAATGCAAAGATGTAATTGCTGAGAAGACGTGTGGCACTGGGATGAAAATCTCATGAATTTTAATCCAAACAAATAGATGTACCGTCAGCAATGCCTTTTGCTTCACGCTCACCTCCAAGACAAAATAATTATATATTTATATGGGGCATGGAATCAATATCCCTCTAATTTTTGTAGGCCAACATAGAAAACCAACAATGATTTGTAAAAGGAAACCTACGTCTCTTGCTTTGCTAATGTTGTTTAGAATATTTTTTACTTTTATTCAAAAGTCATCACATGAACTTTCCTCTTATAGTTTCCTTTAATGATCCCACGAGATATCCATATCCTAAAGTTACCAAAATTGAAGTTCAAAACTTGTCCGAAGTGCATTTGAAAAATTGATTCAGTGCTTCCTTACGATTCATGCCAAGTTTTTCGTTTACAAGCTTAAACTCGAGAAATATTTGAATAGAATTTAGCAATCGTCACATGTCACTTTGTAGTATTCTAGTTTTATAGATATTGTAATGGAGTTGAATACGTCAAACTGAAATAATGAATGATATTAACAAATGACGGATAAAATTTTTTGTGTAAATTCATTCTAGACTCTTTTATTATTTATTTACTTTTGAATTTGAATCAAATTAATTTGATTAAAATAGTCATAAAAGTAATAATTTATTATATATAAATATACATTTAATATATAACGTGTCCCAACATGCTTCTCTATTTTTTTTTTTTTTTATAAATATTGTGTTGGCGTGTCGTTGTCGTGTTGTATTATGCCGCTTGTTGGTGTTAGTACTATTTAGATTATAATTACACTCGAGTCACTAAAGCACTTTCAGTATTTTCCAAACCTTAATTACACTAGATAACGCATGCAGTGTTTAGCCCCACAATTTCTCACGAAATAATTGCTCAATCCCACAAAAGTATTATATAAGAATTCTTACCACAAAAATTTAATCGGCTATCTCACATATGCAAAGATGTAATTGACAAGAAGACGTGCGACATTAGGATGAAAATCTCATGAATTTTAATCAAAATTCAATAATGGGAAAACACTTATCCTTTGCTACTTTTTGGCAGTTGATGGCGCCAACTTTAGAATCCTTTTAGCCTTTTTTTAGTTAATTTTATTTATTTATTTCGATCCCTCTTTAATTAACTAAAAATCTTAGGAAATTACTAGCTTCAACTCCAAAAGTACATTTTAAATGGTTCATATTTAATTTATACTTCCACATCATGGCCTGACTAATTAAGGCAAGTGATTTGTCCGATTTGACTTGATGATGACATCATCAATATAAACTTCCTTGACATCACCAATTATATCATGGAAAATGAAATTATCGCCCTCTGGTACATGGCACTTGCAGTCTTTGCTTTGAAAGGCATGACTAACCATTCGGATGTACCAATTGTTCCTGAACATCTAAATGCGGTCTTATGAACATCCTCTTTTGCTATTAAAATCTAGTTAATAGCCTAAATGATGTCCATAAGTGACATAATCTCATTGCCAAAGGCTAAGTCGATGAATGTGTTAGCCATTGGTATCTGATATTCATCCTTGAGTGTTATTGCATTTAAATCATGGAAATCTATGCACAACCTGAGCTTCCTACTTTTCTTTTTCACTAATACTGATGGTTTTATTAATTATTGTGATGGGCCTAAGTTGGCCTATCCGCCCATGTTGGGCTTAAAAGCCTGACCCACAAGATTAGGACCCATGGATGGAGAGATACGTTGAAGAGTTGTAACTTTTGGGGGATGTCTTTTGCCGAAGGGACACGTCCTTTGGAGATGACGTATTTAAGGGGGAAAAGAGAGGGAGGAACACACCTTTTGGATTTACGTACGTTCCTCCTCCCTCTCTCCCTTGAAACACTCCAAAGAGAATAGTAAGAAAAAGGAGGCAACACTCTCTTCCCTTCAAGGCAAATTCACGTCATCGAATCGAATGGGATCAATTTCTCTTCTTCATATCGGCGTCGGTGTTTAATCTGTGGCTAACAAGATACGTTCGATTCTGTGATGTGCCTTAGGATCGGTGATACATGTGTTTTTCTCGGGCTCGTCTTCTGCACTTGTTTTAGGGGTTCGATTTAGTGTCAAATCCGGTTTTTGAGAATCCGATATTCCTTTCAAATACAATATTTGACAGTCACTTAATGTATTGTGTTGTTCTTAAAAAGCTTGCTGTGAGCAATCTTTCAATTTCTTAGTTGACTTTTTGCATAATCTCCAATGTAAACTAGGGGTGAGCGTGGTTCCCGGGTAGAACCGGAAACCGTAGAACCGCACCGGAGGGTCCAGTTTGGTTCCCGGTTCTAAAGGAACCGGTTCCGGTTCCCGCTTCCCTTTTTTGGGAATTGGAACCGGCGGAACCGGAACCAGTCGAGTTATTTAAAAAAAAAAAAAAAAAAAAAAAAAAAAAAAACCTAGATTTCTCTTTCTCTCTCTCTTTCCCCCACGTGATCTCCCCCTCCTTTTGCCGATTCTTCCCTCCCTTCCCCTTTCTTTTCAACCCTTTTTCCTCCTCACGTCACTTCCCGTCCCCTTCCCCCAATTTTTTTCTTTTCTTCTCTCTCTCTTTCTTTTCTCTTTCCCCCTCTCTTGGTCGAACCCCCCCCCCCCACCTTCTTCTCCTCCTCTTCTTCTTCTTCTTCTCCTCTTCTTCCTTCCTTTTGCTGGCTGCTGCTTCACCCACCACCACACCGTCGCTCCACACCCTACTCACCACCACCTCTTGGCCACCAAACCACCACCACCCACTGCTTGTCCAACGAGCCATCTTGTCGTTGAGCCCAACAAACTGTCGCACCGTCCGTGCTGCCCCTCGCCACCGTGAGCCACTACCGCCATCCCCAAACCACCGTCACCACCTCTTGCCGCCACTCGCTCGGCCGTTTGGGCCGCCGTTGCTCCGAACTGCATTGCCACTACCAGAACCGAGCTCTTGCCCCCTTGGCCGTGGGTTGAGCCGCGACCACCACCGTCTTCGCCATGCCGTCCGTGCTGCCATTGGTGCCGTGAGACTCGTGTCTTCGTCGCCGTCGCACTACGAAAACTTTCCTTAGGCTTTGCAACTTACTGAACTCTCATTTGCTTTACTTTCATTGTAGTTATTTGCCTTGCGAGTAATCCAAGATAGAGTCCCTGGTATGGGATTTGTGGACAAGGCTGCTGATGCAATTGTTCTGCAAATGTAGTGGTTAAAAATGGATAAACTTCTCCCTTTTTTTCTTTGTTTATTTGTCTATCTGAACAGTCCGCTTAATTTTAGAGTCAAAAATCGATATATCTTAAGTTGGTTCTAATATGAAAAGTTGACGTCCAACTGGGCAGTTGTTTGGCTCTTGAACTTACAGTAGCAGTACCTTGCTTGTCTACAAGTAGAGAGAGATTCAATGTCATTGGTTGAACTCTTGAGACACGTAGCCTTGGTACTGAAAATTTTAAAATTAGGATCAGTTGAGGCACAATCTAATTATGTTTCCACATGGTCCGAAATGATCTCTGCTTGTGCTCAAGAGCTAAAGCATGGAGCCTCAATATGGAAGCAAGCTCTAGAGAAGATGTTTCCAGTCAAATATTATCTGAAAAAGAAGGTATGTTATAGTTACCAAAAATGATAAAAATAATGATGACTTGAGTTTCTTTGGGCCTCGAATTTGATGTGCTGTTGTTTTCACATCATTTAGGCAAGCAGTGTGTACTTGCCCTGTGAGAAGTTCACAGAGTAGTTGGAGTTCTTGGGGCCTCAGCCATGTTATACAAACCATGGATTCATCTAAATTATAGAGATTTCTCTGCCGCATGAATGTATTGCTATATGGTCCAGTTCAGGCCTTGAAGAAGCTGTTCAAAACATATCTAATCCGCTAGAGTTCCAATATGAGGACAACGTCAAGGCTTTATTGCAGTCTATCAAGCATGTTTACACTCTCAATGTAGGTGTACTCTAGAAGGCTATTTTTTCTTGTGAAGAACCTGTTTGCCGTTTGTCTCTGTTAAATCCAGGAACTGTGCCAGGTATGTTAATACTAAACATCAATATGTTTTTTATCCATCAAGGGGTTCATTATGGTACAAGATCACCATTATCACAGAGTTGTAACTTTAGTCATGCAAGTACTCAATCTGCTAAGGTTATCTATTGCATCTGAAGGCTGTTTTAAAAATAAAAGTTCTCAAATGGGATTCCCAAGTATTTTCCCTAGTCTTAGGTTGTCTCTTTTTATTCTCTTTTGTGGCAACATGGCATCTTTGGCTGGCTATATATGTTGAACCTTTTGCTTGGAACCTTAATTTTGCTTCTAAAATGCTGTTTGCTGTTGTTGAGCCAGGTATGAAGATGATTTTCTGGGATGAGGAGCAGTATTTTCTCAAACTTGCTAATCTATGGTCAAATTTGATCAGCCATCATCCTCCTGAATTGCCATCTATCAAGATTCATGGATCATGAAAGGGTAGGACTAAGTCTCTCTGCTGTGAGGTCGCTTGTGCTTCGTGGAAAGGAAGATAACATATCCGAGTTTCCAGATGAAGTGAAGCTCTATTCTTTGGTTAGTTTGCTATTTGATGCAGGTAAATCAATAATCAGATTATCAAATTTACTAGTCCATGAAATAATACTCATCCATTATAAAAAATTTATTTGTTCTTTTTTAAAATTATCCTATGATGATCTCTCACTTCTGTTGTAATATCTGCAAGATATTTGTAGAGGGAAGGTTTCTCAGAAGAAAGATCGATTTTGGTTCATAAACCACTGTTGCAACATTGTCGAGAGATACTCATGCAGCTCCACCTGAAAGCTTTGTTACTAAAGTTGCTGAAGTCATTGGAAGCTGTAAAACAATGAGGGATATGGCTTTATTTTGGTGCAGGGTTGTTGCTGAGGTAAGGCTGAACTTTGTGAAGTGAACTGCTAGACTTTGCAAAAGAGAAATAGTTCACATTCTAGAATATTAAATGCTTATGAGTATTATAGATTGTGTTCATGTTATATTCTCTTTGATGAATGACAATTTTGTTTATTATTGTTGCATTCATTTCCATTTTTTTCAACTAAAAATGAAACCACAAAAAAAAAAAAAAAAAAAAAAGAACTCCGTTGGAACCCGGAACCGACCCTCGGAACCTTTGACAGGGGTAGGTTCCAGGTTCTTGATTCTGACGAGTAGGTTTCGGGTTCCAAAAAATGAGGAACCTATACTCGAGGGTAGGTTCCAGGTTCCAAGCGGAACCTGTAAGGAACCGGAAACTGTAAGGAACTGGGAACTGCTCACCTCTAGTGTAAACTGTCTTGGAGGTTGTTTATGTGGCTTGAAGCCCTTTTTAATGGGTGGTTGATGCTCAACTACATCTCTACCCGATCTAGGCATTTCATGATAATTCCAAGCAAAACAATCTTTGTATTTCCTTAACAGGTCTACTAATCGAATTTGAATTCATTATCCAGTAAGGCTCCTATATAAATGGGGCGTTAATCAGTCTCCATGCTAAGATTAACTTCTTCCAATGGGTCTTGAGGCTCAATCACCTTATCATCATCCTTGATAGGCGATTCTTCGAACTTTAGAGTTCTTTCAATAGTTTCGATATCCTGCTCTACTAGTTCAGCCCTATAGGCCGATACATCCTAATGAGATCTTTTGATAATATAAGTTCTCCATAAACAACCTAATCAAATTGCTCTGTTGATTTTTTGGGACCCACTCAACTGTCCCTTTATTAAAATGGCAAAACTCAATATTATTAGGATCTATCAAGGGAGTCTACTTATGCAAATATTGTTCTATGATGCCTATTGGCACCCTATTGTTGCTTGTGACCAAACTGCTCGTGGCTTCTTTTTTTTACTTTAACATATTCTATCTTATTATCATTCCAAAATGACAACATCTGATAAAGAGTCGATGGTACACATTGGTTATCATGAATCCAATCTTTTCCTGGTAATAAGTTGTATGATCTATCAACATCGACCACATAGAAAGAAGTCCCTGAAGTATTCGATCCCACGGTTAGGTTGATGAAAAATATTCCTTTAACATCCGAAACATTCCCTATGAAGTTTGACAACTGAATATATGATGGGATAACTTCATTGTCTTTTTTCCCCATTTTCTTGTAGAAGTGATAGAGGATGACATTCAAAGTAGACCCTCATGAATTAACACTTGAGATATAGGCCGACCATTAATCTTGAGATTAATATTTAATATTCTCAAGTGGTTCGAACTCTTTGCTGGAGATTTTTCAAATTCCATTACTTCTTCAGCATCAAAATAGACCTCTGTTCCCTCATTTTCATTTGCAAGGATTTCCTTGCATAATTTTCATAGCATATAGGAACGTGCGAAATTCATTAGGAAGTTTTGTCTGTACCATACATGAGCTTAATGGTGATACTAATCTCGATATAAGACTCCTTCACTCTAATGACTCAGCAACTGCTTTTGTGGCTAGTCTTCTGGCTTGGTTGGGAGTTGTATTATCATTCTTTGGCTTTTTTTTTTCTCCAAACCAAATTCTTTGTCTTAACCTTCTTCGGTTTATGGTTTGCCATTACAGTGGGCTTGACTTGAGTTATGCAAACCTGGTCAATTTGCTTTAAGAGTAAATGTATCTTCCTCTTTCTTTGCATCCTCCACTTCTATTATACATTAAATTGTTCTTTAGGGGTTGAGCCCTATCAACCTTATACCATTTATCAGCAAGTGGATCATGGGTTATCTTTAAAGTGCATTGATGGTGATAATTAGCTATTGGTTTCATATCTTTATCGTCAAACTCTACTCCCTATCAAGATGGGCTAACCATTCGAGGGTGAATAGTAGGTGAACTATAACTAACATAATAGTCATATCGTCCACTATAGTCTCCTAGAGTTTCAATGGTAGGATCTTCCTCCACAAATCTTCATTTGAATGAGTTTTTAGTCGCTTGATGGGCATGAAACTTCTTGGAGGGTCCTGTCTCATATGCAACAGGTTTTCTTTGGTTAGAACTACCTAAATTGTGTAGCTCATTAATGACCATTGCACCATGTTGATTGTGATGCCCCTTTGAGTAGTACTTTTGTCGTTGGATCAACTGCTTACAATTTGGACACAATTAAGGACCTTGATTCTTACTAGACTATGAATCACATGAGTCGACTCTTTTCTTCCAATAAGCATGACACTTTCTAGGATAGGGTGGCCCATTTGGAATTGGTCCTTTTCGAAATGGGGTAGTCAAGCCTGAGTTATATTCCCTGTTAACGACCCTTTGGCCAGATTGATGGTACTGGTGCCTGGGACTATACCCCTTACTGTCTAATCACCTACTTCCACCTTACAATGTATCGAAGCTAGTGATGACTTATGGGTATGGATCTTACCCTAGATGATATCATTCCAGTCATGATAGGGAATGGGTCCACATCAACTTTCATGGAAGCTTTATTCTTGTTATCAACAAACTTTATTTTCTCTTGCTTGATCATGACTTGAATGTTTCTTTCGATAACCACACAACCGTTGGTATTATGACTCCATGAATAATATTATTTGCAATATCTCTTCCCTACCAATTCTTCTTTAGCAGGTATGCTTTGCCCTTTGGATCAATCTTATATGGTTATCAGCCAATAATAGATTGATTATCTTTTCAGTTTTATTGGCATCAAAGGAGTAGTAGATAGGTTCCTTAGCTTTAGGCATGCGGTTGGACTTTTCATTTACTCCATCTGGCTTTAATGCTTGACAAACATATTATTTATTTATAATTATTTTAGCTACAATCACTTCAACTGTATCGACCTGCTCTAATTCTTCATCTACTTGTGCAACATCAGCCCAATTAACATATGCTCGTCTACCATGACATGTGTCTTTTTCTTTGAGCAAGCTCTCATGCTTAGTGGCTATGGTAGATAGCTGAAACAAATCAAAATAGGGTTACCTAACCATTCTTTCTCGAATTTCAAACTTCAAACCATTAAATGCAAGATCTACAAAGGTTTTTTCTAGTAAGGGGACTAAACACTTATTTTTGGCCCTCTTAAACCTAAAAATAAACTAGGTCGACTAACTCATTATGTAGTTGTTTCATGGTCGATAAGTTAACCATTAATAGATCTAGAGTAGCCTTTTAGAATAGGGTATGGAATAATCTTTCCATTTGTTCTCATGAATTAACTGAGTTTGGCAACAATGTTGTATACTAAGTAAAAATCGTTTTTGATAATGATAAAGGGAATAACCTCAACTTCCAATGATCTGCATGTGTTGCATCTTCACATTGTGTTAAGAAATGATTAACATGCTCAAAAGTCGACTGATCCTCTCCATCGGTAAACAAAGTAAACTCATGTATTATAAAACCCCTCGGGTATGGTATAGTATCCATCTAATTTAGGTACGGCTTTCTATAGATGTTAGCTAAGCATGCAATATCATTATCGTATCCCCTTAATAATGGATCAACTATTGGCTGATTTTGAATTGGAGCCATATGAGGAAACCCTGAGACTTGTTGTACATCATAATTAGGTTGCAATGCTAGATTTGCATTTTGTTGAGGAGCTTGATGTATTGTTATTGAGGTCAACAAGGCTAAAGTTGTTGTTGGACTACAAATGTTGGGTTTATATGTGGGTTGAGGATATTCATATGGGCAGGAGGAAAAGATTGTTGTAACATGTCGCGACCCGATCCCGTCACCCCTCGAGATGTCCAAGGAGGGAAAAGGTCGGGTTTAGGGGTACTTGATCACGAAAGTTCCCTCACGAGATCACGAGCTCTCACGAGCTCTCCCAAGCTCGTACCCCGTGTGACAGTAGGTTTATTTATGTGATCTAGTCTAAAAATATACAGGAATCGCCACTAGCCTCATTTTTGGGGGTTGGCTAGAAACTCAATCGAGGGTCGGGAGTGTTCCCTCGATTCCTATGCAACCAGATATCTAGATTCGGGGACTTGGGTTACGTTAATATTTCTATTAATGCTCTTTCGATACCTAAACAGTATGTTATGTTTTTTGAGGTTGGGACACCTGGAGTGCCATAACTTGGCATGGAGGGACACTTAAAGTGCCATAACTTTAAAATGGTACACTTAAGTGCCAATATCGGAGTAAAATGGAATACTTAAGTGCCACTCCGGCGAAAATCCGGCCAAATGGCTAACGTGGCAATTTTCTGGCGAGTTTGGTCCAAAACGGCGTCGTTTTGCACGCTAACGTGACAGAAAAAAAAAACAAAAATGACGTCATTTCGTGTCTACGTATAAATAATAATACAAAAAATAATTAAATTAGATTTAAAATTAATTTTATTTAAAAAATTAAGAAAAATTTTTTAAAAAATTTTAAAAAAAAAAAGTGGGGAGGTCGAACGGGCGGTTGAGGGCCGAGCCCTCGCCGCCGCCTCCCGCCGTCGCCAAGAAGGGCCGGCGACGGAGGGGGGAGGGTCGGCCGGGGTCACGGCCCCCGGCCGACCGATAGCGAGGGCTCAACCCTCGCCCGCCCCGTTCGACCTCCCCCTATTTTTTTTTCTTAATTTTTTAAAATTTTTAAAATTTTCTTTTTTAAAATTTTTTTTGAATATTTTAAATAAAATTAATTTTATATAAAATTTAATTATTTTTTATATTATTATTTACACGTAGACACGAAATAACATCGTTTTTGCATTTTCTCCGCAACCGTGCAAAACGACGCCGTTTTGGACCAAACTCGCCGGAAAGTCGCCACGTAAGCCATTTTGCCGGATCTTCGCCGGAGTGACACTTAAGGGGTGCATGATAAAAATTATTTACGTTCCGAAATGATTTTTCTGTTCCCTGCATCAATTTCTAACGAAACTTTGTTTGATAACGCTTTATCAAATTTTTCATTTCCTACGGAATAGATTTATTCCGTAAATGAAATATAGGAGAAATCGAAGTAGAAATTTTCTACTTCGATTTCTCCAAAAATCAATTTCCGATTTCTTCCAACCCTAATTTCACTCTTTTCTCCCTCGTACGCATCTTCTCTCTGCCAAAAATAAAAATAAATATATTCATTTAAAAATAAAAATAAATTTATTAAAATAAATAAATTATTTTTATTTATCATTTTATTTTTAGTTTACTAAAAATAAATTTATTAAATTTATTTATGATAAATAAATAAATATTTTTATTAAAAGTAAAATTATTTTTTATTTGCCTTGAGTGTAATAAAATAAAATAGAATAAATAAAATTAATTTATTTAATTAATTTAAAATAATTTATTTATGATAAAAATAATAAATTTTTATTTGCCTCGAGTGTTTTGCCAAATAATTTTTTTTATTCATTTTAAAATAAATTTATTCGTAAAATAAAATAAAATAGAATAAATAAAATAAATTTATTATATTTATTTAAAATAATTTATTTATGATAAATACAAATAATTTATTTATGATAAATAAAAATAAATTATTTTTATTTTTCTTGAGTGTTTTGCCAAATAAAATTATTTTTATTTTTTATTTTTATTCATTTTAAAATAAATTTATTCGTAAAATAAAATAAAATAAAATAGAATAAATAAAATAAATTTATTTGTATATTTTAATTTTAAAATAAAATGATATTTTTATTTTATTTTTTATGATTTATTTTATTTTATTTTATTTTATTTTATTCATTATTTTTTTTGTTACTAAATTATTTTTATTTTTATTTTTTATATTAAAGGTCGATTAAATTAGCCGTGTAAATCCCGTAAAGAAATTTTGTGTCGTTATCAAACAATTTCTATTTTTAGAGTAGAAATTTTGTGTCGTTATCAAACGGTTATTTTCGCTTTAAACTCTTCTGTAAATAGAAATGAAAAATATATTTACGTTAAAACTATTTCAAATGTTGTCATCTTGTCCCATTTAACTTCAAAATTTGCCTACCATTTTAAAGTTATGGACACTTAAAGTTATGGCACTTAATTATCCTACTTTTGCCTATGTTTTTTCCTAACATGTCCATGCGTTTCTTTTTATATTTTCAAGATCGTTATTTCTAGACTAAATGATCATGGTGGATTACTTTCATTCTATTATATTATATTCTATTCCTAAGAAATTAAAGGAAAACAATCAATGAAAATTAAGTTGTAAACATGAAGTAAACAATCAAGAGAAAGCAGTAAACCTAATCATTCAATCCTAAAGAATATAAAAGAGAAAACAATCCGGAAAAGAAGGAAACCCGCAACTTGTCAGGCTTTATACAATGCACGAAACCCAAGACATATGTCGAGAAAATGAGCATTACATGATAACGGTTGGAGTGGACATCGACCTCCACCATCTTCACGTCTTACTCCTTCTCCATCTTCGTCCTAATCTAAACCTAATCTAAGAAACAAGGATCCCTTGCCTCATCTTATATGACTTGAATGAACGGCAAAGGATCGAAGTTATGGCTGTCAACGACGCTGTCACCGCAACTGCAGGGGAGTTACCTAATCTGCAATCCGAGCAGGCCGCGTGAATCTGAGCCTTGAACTCCGAGGTCCTCGATCGGCCGTTCCAGCGGATCAGATCCGGTGCGAGAGAAAATGTGCGAGGTTAGGGAGATCGAATAGGAGAGGAAAATCAGGGGCCAAAAATCTAACGGATCGAGAAAGAGGGAAAGAGAACTCACCGCTTTGGTGAGCTCGATCCAGAGAGAAACTCGGTTAAACGTCGTCATCGCCGCAGTTGTTGCCGATCCGGCCACCCTAGAGAGAAACTCTGTACCAAAGGACTGAGAGCCGAGCGAATAGGGGTTGGGGCGTCGGATTTGGTGGAGAGCCGAATTAAGCCACAGATCAGGAACTGCTGTCACCGCCGGTCAGCTTCAGATCTGAGCTCCTTGCACCTCTGAGGGAGAGAGAGAAACTTGTCGAGCGAACTTCCGAGGGAGAGAACTGAGGGAGAGAAATCGTCTCTGATCCCCGGGCAAGAACCCGATCCTCGCAATCCCTGACCGCCGGCTTTCGATCTCTGATCCCTGCTAACGAGAGAAAACCCTAGCCTTCGACAAAAGCTCGGGTGGTTGATGATGAATGGAAGAGGTCGAATCGACCGGCGGAATCAAGCTGAGATAAGGTTTTGGAGACGATCGGATGTCGGAGTGGAGGAACCGTTGTAGAGAGAGCGTCCGTCGCCGTCGTCGTTGTTGCTATCACCGCCACCGTCTTCGCCGATGTTGCCGCGATTGAGCAAACCATAGAGAGAATCAAAGAGAGAGGGAGTCCAAGAGAGAAAACCCCCAGCGAATCCCCGACCGCCGGCCTTCAATCTCCAAGAGCGATCCACCGAATCAGAAAACCGAGAGAGAGAATCTCCAATCAAGCGCTGTTACTACCGGTTGGCTTCGGCGAATCAGATCCAGCGAAGCTAGAATCGCTGGCGTCGTTGTCGCCGTGACCGTCGTCACCTCTGATCAAGAGAATGATCAAACCTCCGGTGATAATCCTAACTGATCGAGCTCAGATCGATCGAAATCCCTCGAACCAAAGGCGATCAAGCAGGAGAAACCGATTCGCCAGAGAGAATCCACCTTTTAGAGAGAGTGCAAGCGTCCTCAGATCCAGAGAGAGCGTCTTAGAGGAGAGAGAGAGAGAGCGAGCAGGAGCAGAGAGCCCCTAAGAGAGAGAATCCACCCGCCCCCAAAATCTTTTCTTTTTTTCTTCTTTTTTTTTTTTTATTGTTTCCTTTACTTTTTTTCTTGTTTTCTTTTCATTTTCATTCATTCATTTTTTAAAAATCTTTTTGGCTATTTATTCTTTTTGTCTTTCTTTTTTTTAAAATATTTTTCTTGCAAAATGAATGTTTAAAACGTCGACAAAAATTTCGAATATCAACATAACATTTGAGGTTGAGCATTCAGAGATATGTGGGGCTGGATATTTGAAACTTACTTCTGAACATTAGGAGCCTCCATTAGGGGGTGTCTAATGGATTTTCAGCTGCTGGAATTGGCCGTGCCCCCTAATTGGAGTCATCACAACTACGGGGACATTCATTGTGACTGCAACACATTTGTCTGAGGCACCAGAATGAGATTTGGTTGAGTTAAATCTACCCTAACAACATTCTCAAGTGATGTATTCTATTGAGTAGTTGGTGGAACAAACACGATAGGACCCTAATTAGCATTGATAGGGACATATGAATTAACAAACCCATTAGCCTGCATAGTCGCCGGAACTTCTCCCCTTTGTAAGATCCTAAAGGGGGCTAAGTCAACATCGCTTGTCGTACATTATCCAATATTAATTGAAAAGCTAACACGATAGAAACGTACCTCGGTTGAAATAAGGACTTGCCCTATTGAGGCTGAGTTGGTCCTGTTGAGACCCCACGCTGTCCTTGGGCACATTTGTGATGAGTATTGATGATTAAAAGCCTGAAGACGTTCGTCATTCATCTGGCCATCTGATGAGCAAACTCATTTTGAGTTTTATCAATTGTTCGCCTCATAGTAACGAGCATGACTGGCATGAGCTTTGCCTATCTTTTTTCTTCCACACATTGCCTTAAAACATCAGTACCTTTCTTTTGGATTTGACTTGCTATTTCATTTTGAGGAGGTTGGGTTGATGATGATTCAGCTCATGCATTGTTCTCAGCCATTAGTATTTGCTCATTAGTGGTGCTATTCAAGTTGATTCGACTTTGGATTCGTGGCATAATACTCTCGACTTAACATAAATGGTCCCACCAGGTGTGCCAAAAATATGTTTCACCAGTTTTGATTCTAGTGAAAAATCTTTTATCCAACGTTGCATTTTGGTTTTATTGTAGGAGACTCAGGTTCTGCGTTAAGCTTGAACAGAGAATGTCAAATGTAAGGGAATTTTTTTTTTCTCAATTTGTATATACAACTCTAATAAATGATACTTGGATAGCTCAAAGACTAACTGCTTCCAAGCACAAATTGCACTAGAATCTAATCAACGATGTAATCAGAACATATCAACTAAATAGCCTATGCTTTGAACTCAAACTATGCCGGAATTTAATCTATGATACAGCTTGTTTTACGCATAAAGCTGGAATCTAATTGACAGCAATACTCTTGGATAGGAAACACAACGTCAAATTTAATCAACGATGTTGGGCTTGTAGAACAACATTGGAATTTAATCAATGATACTAAACTAGATAGAGATACATGACATAATTTAATCAACGATATAAATCTTGAAAAACTATAGCTAAAATACAATAAAGTAAAGATAAAGTAAAGATAGTTGTTGTGTTGTTAGAAGGCTTCTCATTGGACTGGTTGAGGTATTTATAAGGTGGATGAGTAGCTATTAGTCGGTTACTTCTCTTTGGACACTACTCCTCGCATTCTCCATGTTTTCCATTTCTTCTCAGCACCCTTATCTATATGCAATTGCTTCTTGACTTGTTGAGAGTGCTTGCACAACTTGCTCATCAAGTAAATAATGACTCCCTATTTTTATTTGCACTTCATGCTGCAATTTCTCTCGCCTAGATTCCAATGTTAATTTTACTTCAACTCCAAATTTGACGCAATATTCTCATAGCCTAACATGTGGTAAATAATTTCCTTGTTGTCTACTCCTAAACTTGTGTCTCGAATTCCATTGACACCAAGCTCAAATCCCCTTCATGAATGTTGGCTATCCCCAACTCAATGAGAAAAACGGGGCGTTTCACTCCAATTATCCCCTTGTGGCTAGCACGTGATACCAGAGGTAATTTTGGGTGTCAACAGCTCTCGTGTAGAGAGAGAGAGAGAGAGAGAGAGTGGGGAAAACCAATGAATAGAGAAGCACATGACTCGCAGGGACCATCTTAGGAGGCGGCGGTGACAAAAATTAACGAGAAGATATGTGGCACTAGGATGAAAATTGCAGCAAATTTTTATCCAAAGAAATAGATGTGCTGTCATTAATGCCTTCTGGTCAACGCACACCTCCAAGACAAAATAATTATGTATTTATATAAAGCATGGAATCATTATCCCTCTAATTTCTATAGGCCAACGTTGGAAATCGACACCGACTTGTAAAAGGAAGACAGAATAATTATATATCTATATCGAGCATGGAATCAATATCCCTCGGATTTCTGCAGGCCAACGTTGGAAACGACGATAGCTTGCGAAAGGAAAGCTGGGTCTCTTGCTTTGCTGATGTTGTCTAGAATATCTTTTACTCTTATTCAAAAGTCATCACATGAAGTCCACTCTTATAGTTTCCTTCGATGATCCCACGAGTTATTCCATATCCTAGAGTTACCAAAATTGAAACTCGAGACTTGTTCGAAGTGCATCTAAAAAACCCATTCCGCGCTTCCCTACGATTCGTGTAAGGACTTTCATTTATGGGCTTAAACTCTAGACATATTTTGATAGAATTTAACAATCGTCACACGTCACTTTGCAGTATCCTAATTTTATGGATTACTGAAATGAAGTTGAATTTGTCGAATTGAAATAATGAATGATATTAACAAATGATAGATTAATATTACCAGTGTAAATGCATTTGAGAATCTTTTTTATTATTTGTTTATTGTGAATTTGAATTAAATTAATTTGATTAAAATAATCATACAAACGATAAATTATTATATATAAATATACATTTAATAAAAATTTGTGTTGTAATGTATCGAAATTCTTGATTTTTTGAAAAACATTGTGTCTGCGCGTGTCATGTGTCGCTATTGATGCCGCTTAGATTACAATCATATTTGAGTCATTCAAGCATTTCAGTGTTTCCCAAGTCCCAATTACACCAAATAATGCACACGGGTTAAACCCCACAATACCTCACAAAATGATTTCTCAATCCGACGGAAGTATCATACATGAATTCTTACCACAAAAATTTAATCAGCAGTAGGATGAGAATCTCATGAACTTTAATCCAAACAAATAGATGTACTGTCACCAATGCCCTCTACTTCACACCCACCTCCAAGACAGTATAATTGTATATTTATATGGAGCATGGAATCAATATCCCTCTGATTTCTGTAGGCCAACGTTCGAAATCAACAAAAACTTGTAGAAGGAAAGCTATGTCTCTTGCTTTACCGATGTTGTCTAGAATATCTTTTACTTTTATTCAAAAGTCATCATATGAACTTTCCTATCATAGTTTCCTTCGATGATCCAACGGGATATTCCATATCCTAGAGTTACTAAAATTGAAGTTCGAACCTTGTCCGAAGTGCATCTCAAATATTGACTCTGCGCTTCCTTACGATTCACGTTAGGACTTTCGTTTACCGGCTTAAACTCGAGACATCTTTTAACGGGATTTACAAATCGTCACATGTCACTTTGCTATAGTTTTATGGATTATTGGAATGGAGTTCAATTTGTCAAATTGAAATAATGAATGATATTAACAAATGGTGAATTAATAGTTTTAGTGTAAATTCATTTTAGGCTCTTTTTTATTATTATTTATCTATTTGGGAATTTGAATCAAATTAATTTGATTAAAATAATCATAAAAATGACAATTTATTATACATAAATATACATCTAACATACAATGTGTCTCATGTTAGAATTCTCTATTTTTTGATAAAATCATGTCAGTGTTGGCGCTACTTAGATTACAATCACACTTGAGTCACTCAAGCGCCTTCAGTATTACCCAAGCCCTTATTCCACCAAGTAAAGCACACAGTGATTGATATGTCATCTTAAATAGTAATCTAATAAAGCCTATATTCACTCATGTACTATTTTTTAGCATGTATCGAATTATATAGAAAATTTCATTATTCTCTTTCTGCTTTATTATTCTCAACTTGGTATTTGAGGCATTGTTCCTGAGGAATCCTTAAGCGCACCGGGTGCATCTGAGCTCAATTGTGCACACCCAAATTTATCCATCCTTGCCAACATAAGTCTCATATGAGAAAACACTTAGTTAAGAAATGATCCAGAAGAAAGAAATACAAAATTTTTGTATATTTCATTATATGTTGATAGATAGTACATATGCCTATTTCTTGACTTTATTATATGATTATTTAGGGTAATAAGACAAACATTATACCACAAACAACTAATCAGGGATATGCATAATCAAAGGGGATATATGCATGACCCCAGGAGATATGGAAAGTAAAAAAAATATCATAATATGTTTAACAAGCGGCCCTGACATGGAGAAGCAACTATTTATGATCGGCAATGATGCGGCTGATCGGCCCGTTAATTCCCTCGTGCTGGTGGTGCTAGTCTTGGTGCACGCTTCCCCCCAGGAGTGTAGCCCGGGCAATTCCCAGGGCAGGGGGACGGAGACTTTCGCAATTTATGGAGAACAGGTAGACTCGGCACCTTATTATTAGCCCGTTCTCCTCCGTGGCCATTCATCGGAACCCGTCTTGCCTCGCTTCGTCGCATCGATGTTCCCATTAAGACGAGCAAAATCATAACGCCGGCTGCTACTTTCGGAGTCAGGATGTTCTTCATCTCAGATGATCTCTAACAGTTTCTGGCTATCTTCTTCTTTTGGCCGCTGCAAGCTGCGTGTCTGTTTGTGGGAACGATGAAGAGAATGCGTCCGCGGATGTCTCGTATTTATATCGTGAACTATCGTGAACTACCGGCAATTTGCTGTTTGAAATTTTGTTAAGACAACATAATTATGTATTTATATAAAGCATGGAATCATTATCCCTATAATTTCTGCAGGCCAATGTTGGAAATCGACAGCGACTTGTAAAATGAGGAGAGCATAATTATATATCTATATGGAGCGTGGAATCAATATCCCTCTGATTTCTGCAGGCCAACGTTGGAAACGACGACAGCTTGCGAAAGGAAAGCCGCGTCTCTTGCTTTGCTGATGTTGTCTAGAATATATTTTACTCTTATTCAAAAGTCATCACATGAAGTCCACTCTTATAGTTTCCTTCGATGATCCCACGAGATATTCCATATCCTAGAGTTACCAAAATTGAAACTCGAAACTTGTCCGAAGTGCATCTAAAAAACCCATTCCGCTTCCCTACGATTCGTGTAAGGACTTTCATTTATGAGCTTAAACTCTAGACATATTTTGATAGAATTTAACAATCGTCACACGTCACTTTGCAGTATCCTAATTTTATGGATTACTAAATGAAGTTGAATTTGTCAAATTGAAATAATAAATTATATTAATAAATGGTAGATTCATATTACCAGTGTAAATGCATTTGAGAATCTTTTTTATTATTTGTTTATTGTGAATTTGAATTAAATTAATTTGATTAAAATAATCATACAAACGATAAATTATTATATATAAATATACATTTAATAAAAATTTGTGTTGTAATGTATCGAAATTCTCGATTTTTTGAAAAACATTGTGTCTGCACGTGTCATGTGTCGCTATTGATGCCGCTTATATTACAATCATAATCGAGTCACTCAAGCATTTCAGTGTTTCCCAAGTCCCAATTACACCAAATAATGCACATAGGGTTTAACCCCACAATACCTCAAAAAATGATTTCTCAATCCGACGGAAGTATCATACATGAATTCTTACCACAAAAATTTAATCAGCAGTAGGATGAGAATCTCATGAACTTTAATCCAAACAAATAGATGTACTATCACCAATGCCTCTACTTCACACCCACCTCCAAGACAGTATAATTGTATATTTATATGGAGCATGGAATCAATATCCCTCTGATTTCTATAGGCCAACGTTCGAAATCAACAACTTGTAAAAGGAAAGCTATGTCTCTTGCTTTGCCGATGTTGTCTAGAATATCTTTTACTTTTATTCAAAAGTCATCATATGAACTTTCCTATCATAGTTTCCTTCGATGATCCAACGGGATATTCCATATCCTAGAGTTACTAAAATTGAAGTTCGAACCTTGTCCGAAGTGCATCTCAAATATTGACTCTGCGCTTCCTTACGATTCACGTTAGGACCTTCGTTTACCGGCTTAAACTCAAGACATCTTTTAACGGGATTTACAAATTGTCACATGTCACTTTGCTATAGTTTTATGGATTATTTGAATGGAGTTGAATTTGTCAACTTGAAATAATGAATGATATTAACAAATGGTGAATTATTATTTTTAGTCTAAATTCATTTTAGGCTCTTTTTTATTATTATTTATCTATTTGGGAATTTGAATCAAATTAATTTGACTAAAATAATCATAAAAATGACAATTTGTTATACATAAATATACATCTAATATACAACGTGTCTCAATATGTTAGAATTCTTTATTTTTTGATAAAATCATGTCGGTGTTGGCGCTACTTAGATTACAATCACACTTGAGTCACTCGAGCGCCTTCAGTATTTCCCAAGCCCTAATTACACAAAGTAAAGCACACGGTGATTGATATGTCATCTTAAATAGTAATCTAATAAAGCCTATATGGACTCATGTACTATTTTTCAACATATATCGAATTATATAGAAAATTTCATTATTCTCTTTTCTGCTTTATTATTCTCAACTTGGTATTTGAGGTGTTATTCCTGAGGAACCCCTAAGCGCACCGGGTGCATCTGAGCTCAATTGTGCACACCCAAATTTATCCATCCTTGCCAACATAAGTCTCATATGAGGAAGCAATTAGTTAAGAAATGATGCGGAAGAAAGAAATACATAATTTTTGTATATTTCATTATATGTTGATAGATAGTACTGTTGGAGAAAACTTCCTTGAGTATTTTGAAGTTGACAAAACGTTTCCATCAATCTAATCTGAAGACTTGCAGACTCTACTTATTAAAGTCTAAAGACCTCCGGACTGCCAGACTCAAGACTCAAAGTCTATCCTTATTAACAGTTTCTAGACCATCGAAGAAGGCTTATCTAGGTCTGGATATTTCGTTAAGGATTTGATCTTATCGACTAGAGTAGATCTTCTAGCTGGATATAGCATGTCAGAATCCATTATTCAAATCAAGATTGATTCAAGGATTGTGGATCCGTTGATTGGCGAAGTATACTTGGAAGGTTCTACTTATGGAAACCAAGATCCTGATTGTATGGGCGAGCAGGATTGATGTGCCATCGTCATGTTCCTTAAATAGCTCGAAGATTTTCCTAATTGATTCTGTCCAACGGGTAGATTTGAAGAATTCCTTTGGTAAGTGCCAATAGGTATGATGGCATAAAGGAGTATATAAGGAAGGCGTTCCAGTTGTTTAAGTGCATGCGTGATAGAAGAATTCCAAAGTCTAAAACTCCTTATTTTTAGTCAATTCATTTGTTGAGCGAAATCTTGAACGCAAAAGAGAGTCTATATCTTTGAGAGACCTTAAGGAAGTGTAGTAGAGTCTCTACACTGTGGAATCAAGGGAGAACTTTACTGTAACAACTCTTTTATTCATAGTGAAATCCAACCGGTGGGCTGTCAGTGCGGAAGAGTGGACGTAGGCTTGAATTAAGCTGAACCACTATAAACTCCGTGTTCAAATTCTTTTCCCTACACTATTTTACTTTGATCGTAATTTGTTTATTTGAAAATAGAGGAATTTTCTTTTCATAATCCATTGTTGATTTGTGCTGCACTTATCTTGCAAAATTATTTTTGCACCTATTCACCCTCCTCTAGGTGCACATACTAGCTTTCACAATTGGTATCAGAGCTTGTGTACTCACTTAATTTGAAGTGTTTTACTTCAGAGTTAAAGATCCATGGCTAATATGTTCACTCTAGGGCTGGTTGAAGGGCAAAGCAATACCAGACCGCTTTATTTTGATGGAAATGAATACAACATATGGAAAAAAAGATGAAGGCATTTTTAAGATCAAAGGATCTTTTGGAATGGGATGTGGTAGACAGAGGAATCATTCCTAAAGCTGCACCTGTCTCAAATTGAGGAAAAGAAGCTGTTGAGTCTAGCAAAATGACTCAAGAAGAGATAACCAAAAGACAAGCTCTTGATGCAAAAGTAATTTATTCTTTATATTGTGCATTATCACATACTGAATATACATAATATCTTCTTGTGCTACAGCTAAAGAAGTCTGGGATAGATTACACATCACCTATGAAGGAACTAATTGAGTGAAAGAAACCATAATCAACATTTTGCTTAGTCAATATGAAGCATTCAAAATGAAATCTGGAGAATCTATCATTGACATGTTTAGTCGTTTTACAGAGATCGTGAATGGCCTTAAAAATCAAGGGTAACCAATTTCTGATCCCATAAAAGGTAAACAAGCTTCTGCGTGGACTCTCCAAGGACTGGAATCACAAAAGACCTCAATAAGGGAGATACAAAAAATTATGCAACTTTCTGTCAATGAGTTAGTTGGAACTCTTCAGTCTTATGAAGTAAAGCAAATAAATAAAAATGAAGATCCTAAAGGTAAGAAATCCATTGCATTAAAATCTAATGATGATATTCTGATGTCACGGATCCTGAAGACGATATAGATAACGAAAAGTTTGCTCTCATGATAAGAAGATTCAGAAAGCTGAATGGAAAGGAAGAAGATTCAATCCAAAGAAACAGAGTTTTCAAAAGCAACAAAGTAAGTCTGTTGAGGATGATGAATCTAATAGAGATATAGTCTGCTTTGAATGTAAGAAAAAAGGGACACATTAGACCTAACAGTCCCCTTCTGAGGAAAAAGAAAGGAAAAATTGAGAAATATCAAAAGGCACTCAAAGCATAAACTTGGAGTGATACAGAATGTGAAGAAAGTGATAATGATTATGCCAACATTTGTCTCGGGCACAATCAAACTCGATTCGGACTCCGAGACAGACTCGATTCGACAAAGAAATCAAGGTAAGTAATTTGAAAATCCCTACTAAAGTCTCTAGATACATTGATGAATTGTGTCTTAGTCTCAAGACTTCTCTTAAAATGATTTCCAACTTAAAAGAGAAAATTCTGCACTAAAATAACAGGAAAATGTTTGAAAAGAAAATGTTAAAAGTTTAGACAAAAGTATTACCATTTTGAAAGAAAATGAAGACAATTTTTCAAAAGAAAATGCATCTTTAAAAAATGATATCTCAAATATTTCTAAAAGATTTTCTATAGGATCTGAGAAATTGGAAAAAATTCTTTCTGCTCAAAGACCTTATTTCAATAAATTTAGTTTGGGAATGACTGTGGAAACCATTCATCTAATTGATTTTCCTAAAGTAAAGGAAAGAATTAAGCAAAGACCTACAAGAGATGCTTATAAAAATCATTTCCAAAGAGTTTTTGTAAAACCAGTAGGTTGTAATGCTCTTAAATGTTCTAAGTGCAATAGCTCAGACCATTTTGAGAAAGAATGTCTTATGGTTTGGTAACCTGTTAAAAAAGTATGGCCAAAAACCGTATATTATACTAACACCAATGGACCCAAGAAGATATGAGTACCAAAGAAAGCATGAGTTCCTTTTCTAAATGCAGATCACTATCAAGAAAAAGATTAAATGGTACCTAGATAGTGGATGTTCAAGGCATATGACAGAGATTCAAATTACTTCATAAAACCTGTTCAAGTTAATGGTGAAAAAATTTCATTTGGAGGAAACATCAAAGGAAGAATTGTGGGATTCAGAACTGTAAAGATTGGAAGCCTCACGATCAGTAATCTTTCTTTAGTGGAAGGACTTAACTACAATTTGCATAGTATTAGTCAGCTGTACGACACCGGTTTCAAAATCAACTTTCAAAAGGGAATATGTTCAGGAACCAGTAAAGATTCTCTCAGTCGTTCACGAGTCGAAGACATGGAAATATCTACCTCTTGGATGTCAAACCAGATGAAACCCAATGTCTAATCTCAATTCAAAACGAAGCAAACTTATGACACAGAAAACTTGGGCATAGAAAACATGAAGCAAATAGCCAAAATTTCAACAAAGAAGCTTGTTCGTGATCTACCCATTCTGTCATACCAAAAGACTGATATGTGTACACCATGTGTGTTGGGAAAACAAGTAAGAAACTCCTTTAAACCAATAAATCAAGTTTCCACTAATCGTGTACCATTGCTTTTGCATATGGATTTCTTTGGACCAACCAGAACTCAGAGCATTTGAGGTAAGAAACATTGCTTAGTAATTATGGATGACTACTCACGATTCACTTGGGTATATTTCCTGGTAAGTAAGTCTGAAACATTTTCTTACTTTAAAAAGTTTGCTAAAAAAGTCCAAAATGAAAAAGTGTATGTTATTTCAAGTATACGGACAGACCATGGAGGTGAATTTGAAAATCAAGACTTTATGAAATTATGTGATGAATCTGGTTTTCAGCATGTGTTCTCCTCTCCATATACTCTAGAGCAAAATGGAGTTGTGGAAAGAAAGAATAGGTCGTTTCAAGAAATGGCTAAAACTTTTTTAATTGAAAAATAACATCTCTTTACGTTTTTAGGCTGAAGCTGTTTCTACAGCATATTATATCATTAATAGAGTTTTTCTAAGACATATTCTAAAGAAAACTCCCTACAAGTTATTTAAAGGAAAGAAGCCCATTTTTCATATTTTCATGTGTTTGGATGTAAATGTTTTATATTGAAAAATGCAAATGATCGAGTTGGCAAGTTTGAAGAAAAATCAGACGAAGACATTTTCCTTGGATATTAAACCTCAAGCAAAGCTTACAGGGTCTACAACAAGAAGACTCAATATGTGGAGGAATCAATGAATGTCAAATTCCAAGATTCTATGCAAAATGAATCGATTCGAGACTCAATTTGAAGAATCTGAACTTACTCCGAGACTCTACAAAGTCTAAATCTCCGAAGCGGCTCGGACTTCGGAAGATCAGCAACAAATGATCGTTGAAGATTCAAATGTGGAAAAAGATCAACATCGACAAATCAACCAAGAATCGGAAGCATAAGTCCAGTCATCCCAAAGATCTCATCATTGGTGATATTAATAAAGGGATCCGCACAAGATCCAAAAGGCATGAAGAGTCTAGTGTTGTGGCTCTTATTTCTGAAATGGAACCCAAAAGCATAGAATAAGCTTTAACTGACAAAAGCTGGACAGAAGCTATGCAAGAAGAACTCAGGCAATTCAGTATCAATGATGTCTGTGAATTGACTCATAAACCAAAAGGTAAATCTATCATTGGAGCTAAATGGGTTTTTAGGAACAAGATGAACGAGAAAGGAAATGTCGTAAGAAACAAAGCAAAACTTGTGGTCAAGGGATATACGCAAGAAGAAGGGATAGACTATAATGAGACTTACGCACCAGTAGCAAGGTTAGAAACAATTAGATTATTATTTGCTTTTGCTTGTCATAAAAATTTCAGGTTATTCCAAATGGACGTCAAAAGTGCTTTCCTAAATGGATTCTTCCAACAGGAAGTCTATGTGAAACAACCACTCGGTTTTGAAGACCTAAGGAAACCAGACCCTATATTCAGACTGAAAAAGGCTTTATATGGTTTAAGCAAGCACCTCGAGCTTGGTACGACAGGCTGAGTAAGTTTTTAATTCAAAATGGCTTTGTCAAAGGTAAAGTAGATACTACACTATTTATCAAAAGAGAAAGTAAAAGTTTTCTACTTGTTCAAATTTATGTTAATGATATTATTTTTTGATCTTCTAATGAAAGTCTATGCAAGAAATTCTTTAAGTCTATGCAGGATGAATTTGAAATGAGCATGATTGATGAACTAACCTTCTTTCTCGGGCTCCAAGTAAAACAACTGAAGGAATGAACCTTTATTCATCAAGAAAAGTATGCTAAAGATCTTGTCAAAAAGTTTAGACTGGAGAATTGCAAAAAGACTAATGTACCAATGTCAAGTTCCTTGAAGTTGGAAAAATATGAAGGAGAAAAGAAAGTCGATCAGAAGCTATACAAGAGTATTATTGGTTCACTTCTTTATCTTACTACTTCTAGACCTAATATTTTATTTAGTATTTGTATTTGTGTCAGGTTTCAATCAGACCCTAGAGAATCTCATTTAAGTGCTGCAAAACGTATTATCAAATACATTGCCTTAATTTCAAACTTTGGTCTCTGATATCCTAAAAAAGGAGACTTTACTCTCCTTGGATACTCAGACGTAGAGCCGGATGCAAAGTTGATAGAAAGAGCACATCGGGTACCTGTCAACTACTTGGAAGCGAGACAGTGTTTTGATTTTCAAAGAAGCAAAGTACAGTAGCTCTTTCTACAGCAGAAGCAGAGTATATAGATCTTGGAAGTTGTTCACAAATTCTGTGGATAAAACAACAATTAAGAGACTTTGGAATTGAAGATTCATGCACTGAAATCAAGTGTGACAACACCAGCGCAATCAATCTCACCAAAAATCCAATTATTCACTCAAGAACAAAACATATAGAGATTCGACATCACTTCATTAGAGATCATGTTCAAAATGGAGAAGTTTCGATTCATTTCATTAACTCAAAGAATCAACTGGCGGATATTTTTACAGAGCCTTTGGAGAAAAATCAATTTGAAGCTATTCTTTCCGGACTCAATATCTTAAAGTCTGAGGAAGTTCAAATCTAAGACTGAAAGTCTAAAGACACTTAGACTCAAAGGATCAAGATTTTCGACTGTAAGTTATTTTTATTATCTCACGAATCAAAAAGGTACGATCATCAACCCATAATTGATTGTTGCTATTTTTAATTTTCGTGATTATTGCAATCTTTCCTTTTCAAAAAAAGAGTTATTTTTTGAAATGACAGTCATCTAATTTTTTGAAAATGTAGTTATTTTTAAAAGGCATCTTTATACTTCATTTTTACGACGTTCCGTATGCCTCTCTTCGACTGCCTTATATACTGTCGGTTCCTCTTTGTTTTACTCACAAAAACCCTAAGAGAGCACCGATCTTCCACCTCTATCTTTTTCTCTTGTTTAATCTTCAAAAAGTTATCATCTTTCTTGGGAAAACAAGTTTGGAAACTCTTAAGAACTGAGAAAGATGTCGTCCCAAAAAAAGTCTTCAAGGATCGCGAATAGGGGACCACAGCAAATGTGTGAGGGGCCTACGCACTTTGATCTCATCGATGAAGAAGAATCTCCTAGTCAGCAGCAGAGCCCACAACATTCTCAGCAGCGTCTATCTCCTCCATCTAGACCTTAGGATGTTGCATATCAAGAAGAGGAAGAAATAATCAAAGACACATAACCCGTAAGAACTCTTAAGCCCTCTTTTACCTACAAGCTTTATCATGCTTTGAAAAGAGGTGGTACTACTTTGAACTACATTGATGAATTTCTAAAAGACAAAGTATAGAAAGGAAACTTTCTTTTTACGCACAATGGAACGATTGGGAATTGCCCCTACTGGGTCAGCGGAAGAGGCATTGGCAAATATCCTAAGCGATCCACGTGTTGAAGGGCTGAGTCAGCCAGATAGGAATGACGATGATAGGATGTACAGTCAGTTTAAACCGAGAATGGGCGCTGCGGCAAAAATCCGAAGCATAAGGACAGACTTGTTTCGATCGGAGGAATACAAGCAAATGTATTCTAAATTGCTGAAGCGTGGGGTGATAAACCCTAGAAGTGTGGATTTTGATTTTCTTGACTCTGTGAATTTGTGGGAAAAATTCAGTCTTCTTGAACTCGAACAGTTTTGTTCTAAAAGTACATAAGCCTATTCTGAACTCACTACTTATTTCTATTCGAATCTTAGTTTCTTGGATGCAGATAGATTCTCTTTTAGTGTTCGAGATCAGGATTATATGGTTGACATGAATACATTGGTTGATGTGATTGGGGTTGAAAGAGAAAGATATCAATCTATTAGTGTGTCTATTGCTTGTGCAACGTTGGAGCTTGTTAAGGATAGAAGGACAGAGGGAAAGATTTCCTATTTGAGGATGAATGCGTCCAACATTCTGCTTTACAAGATTGTGATTAATTGCCTCAAACTAAAATCTACTTCAAAGGCCAACGTTTCAAACTCGGAGGCAAAGCTGATGTATGCCATCAATGCTGGGAAAAAGTTATCTCTTCCATATACTATTATGTTCCATATGTACAGGGCAGTGGTGAAGGATAATGGTCAACTTCCTTATCCAGCTCTTGTGACTAAGTTATTCAGACATTTGAACGTTCAGCCTCCTCAAATTCTTTGTGTTTGAACATGCGATCAAATGGTGGTAGGACTGAAAATGGTCTCTAAAATGCGTTTGAAAGAACTCAATAAGGCATTGGAGCAATTCAATGAGAAAACCCCTGTCAAGACTTATCAAATCTCTTTGGCTGTAAAGAGAAAAAGGAAAGGAGCCCATGATTGCTTCATCCAAGAAAAGAAGAGCTCTCATCATTGAGGATGAAGAGGATGAGAATGATATCATCATTTCTGCAATGGTATTGAAGAACTTGAGTCGTTTTGTTCCAGAATCAACGAAGAGACAAGATAAAGACACGGATGAGACAGAACAGAGGACTGGAGAAAGAGAAAATTTGGAAGCAGAGGAGAAATAAGCAGAAGAAAGAGATGCATAGGAGGAAAGAATTGAAGAAGAAGAAGAATAGGAGAGAGGAGATCAAGCGAAAGCAAAACATGAGGAACACTCTTATCTACCTGAAGGCATGGAAATAGGGGGAGATTCTGAGAAAAGAGAAATGTCCTCATACCCTGCCACCAGTAAAGGAGTAAGCCGCTCTCCAGCATATCCAGAGGACATCTATGCCTCTCAATTTCCTGAGGAGAGACATAATGTTTCATCACCCAATTTGCGTGACCATGCTGACTTACCATCATCTGCCTTTACACCGTCTGATCGTGCATAAGCCAATACTCAGACTGATAATTCAGCAGATTTTCGAAAAATTCTTGATGTTCTCTTAGAGATGCGGGGTCAAACATATGTTCTGGGATGCGAAGTACAAAACTTGCAGACTGCAGGACAAGCTTCTTTAGTTTCTTTGAATGATCAAATCCAAGCCCTTACTCTTTAAGTTCAAGCAAATGCCAAGGGTGAAGATGTGGCACAACTGAAGGAGGACTTGAAAAAGCTGGAAGGCATTGTCCAGTCAATGGGAGATTTCCAGCTTATTCGTGTTCCCAAGCAATCTTAATACCATTCTCTTTTCATCTCTATCTTTTTAATGATGACAAAAATGGGGAGAGATGTGGTGCAGAGTTGATTTTGAGTTGATTATGTTTGTTTGGCTGTTTGGATTTGGACTGAATTTGGATTTGACTGTTTGAATGTTTATTTATCTTAAGTACTATTGATATCTCATGGCTTTGTTCATCTACAAGACTAACCTACTTTCTCTGGATGCAGATTCTAGTGTTATCACTAAGCTATTTATCTTTGTGAGATATCCATACTTGCTTGAGTAATGTTTTGTAGATCAAAGTTATCCAAATCTACAGGAAAGTTTTGTCACCATAAAAAAGGGAGAGATTGTTGAAGAAAACTTCCTTGAGTGTTTTGAAGCTGACAAAATGTTTCCATTAATCTAGTATGAAGACTTGCAGACTCTACTATTAAAGTCTGAAGACCTCCGAACTGCTAGACTCAAGACTCAAAGTCTATCCTCATTGACAGTTTATAGACCGTCGAAGAAGGCTTATCCAGGACTGGATGTTTCGTTAAGGATTTAATCTTATCGACTGGAGTAGATCTTCTGGCTGGATATAGCATGTCAGAATCCATTATTTAAATCAAGATTGATTCAAGGATTGTGGATCTATTGATTGGCGAAGTATACTTGGAAGGTTTTACTTATGGAAATCGAGATCCTGATTGTATGAGTGAGTAGGATTGATGGGCTATCATCATATTTCTTAAATAGCTCAAAGATCTTCCTAATCGATTCTGTCCAATGGGTAGATTGGAAGAATTCCTTTGGTAAGTGCCAACGGGTATGATGACATAAAGGAGTATATAAGGAAGACGTTCCAGTTGTTCAAGTGCATGCGCGATAGAAGAATTCCAAAGTCTGAAACTTCTTGTTCTTAGTCAATTCATTTGTTGAGCGAAATCTTGTACGCAAAAGAAAGTCTATATCTTTGAGAGACCTTGAGGAAGTGTAGTAGAGTCTCTATACTGTGGAATCAAGGGAGAGCTTTACTGTAACAACTCTTTTGTTCATAGTGAAATTCAACCGCTGGGCTGTCAGTGCGGAAGAGTGGACGTAGGCTTGGATTAAGCCGAACCACTATAAACTCTGTGTTCAAACTCTCTTCCCTACACTCTTTTACTTTGATTGTAACTTGTTTATTTGAAAAAGAGAAATTTTCTTTTCATAATCCATTGTTGATTTGTGCTGCACTTATCTCGCAAAATTGTTTCCGCATCTATTCACCCCATTCTAGGTGCACATACTAGCTTTCACAAGTACATATGCCTATTTATCGACTTTATTATATGATTATTTAGGGTAATAAGAAAAACATTATATCACAAACAATTAATCAGGGATATGCATAATCAAAGGGGATATATGCATGACTCGGGAGATGTGGAAAGTTAAAAAACTATCTAATATCTTTAACAAGCGCCCTGACATGGAGAAGCAACTATTTATGATCGGCACTGATGCGGCTGATCGGCCCGTTAATTCCCTCGTGCTGGTGTTGCTAGTTTTGGTACATGCTTCCCCCTAAGAGTGTAGCCCGGGCAATTCACAGTGCAGGGGGGCAGAGACTTTCACAACATATGGAGAACAGGTAGACTCGGCTCCTTATTATTAGCCCGTTCTCCTCCGTGGCCATTAATCGGAACCCATCTGGCCTCGCTTTGTCGCATCGATGTTCCCATTAAGAAGAGCAAAATCATAACGCCGGCTGCTACTTTCGGAGTCAGGATGTTCTTCATCTCATATGATCTCTAACAGTTTCTGGCTATCTTTTTCTTTTGGCCGCTGCAAGCTGCATGTCTGTTTGTGGGTATGATGAAGAGAATGCGTCTGAGGATGTCTTGTAGTTATATCGTGAACTACTGGCAATTTGTTGTTTGAACTTTTGTTAAGACAACATAATTATGTAGTTATATAAAGCAGGGAATCATTATCCCTCTAATTTCTGCAAACCAACGTTGGAAATCGATAGCGACTTGTAAAAGGAAGACAGCATAATTATATATCTATATGGAGCGTGGAATCAATATCCCTTTGATTTATGGAGGCCAACTTTGGAAACGACAACAGCTTGCGAAAGGAAAGCCGGGTCTCTTGCTTTGCTGATGTTGTCTAGAATATCTTTTACTCTTATTCAAAAGTCATCACATGAAGTCCACTCTTATAGTTTCCTTCAATGATCCCACGTGATAATCCATATCCTAGAGTTACCAAAATTGAAGCTCGAAACTTGTCCCAAGTGCATCTAAAAAACCCACTCTGTGCTTCCCTACGATTCGTGTTAGGACTTTCATTTATGGGCTTAAACTCTAGACATATTTTGATAGAATTTAACAATCGTCACACGTCACTTTGCAGTATTCTAATTTTATGGATTACTGAAATGAAGTTGAATTTGTCAAATTGAAATAATGAACGATATTAACAAATGGTAGATTAATATTATCATTGTAAATTCATTTGAGAATCTTTTTTATTATTTGTTTATTGTGAATTTGAAGTAAATTAATTTGATTAAAATAATCATACAAACGATAAATTTAAATATATATATTTAATTTAATAAAAATTTGTGTCATAATGTATCGAAATTCTCGATTTTTTGAAAAACATTGTGTCTGCGCGTGTCATGTGTTGCTATCGATGCCGCTTAGATTACAACCATAATTGAGTCACTCAAGCATTTCAATGTTTCCCAAGCCCCAATTACACCGAATAATGCACACGGGGTTTAACCCCACAATTCCTCACAAAATGATTTCTCAATCCGACGAAAGTATCATACATGAGTTCTTACCATAAAAATTTAATCAGCAGTAGGATGAGAATCTCATGAACTTTAATCCAAACAAATAGATGTACTGTCACCAATGCCCTCTACTTCACACTCACCTCCAAGGCAGAATAATTGTATATTTATATGGAGCATGGAATCAATATCCCTCTAATTTCTACAGGCCAACGTTCGTAATCAACAACAACTTGTAAAAGGAAAGCTCTGTCTCTTGCTTTGTAGATGTTGTCTAGAATATCTTTTACTTTTATTCAAAAGTCATCAGATGAACTATCTGTTAAAGAAACCTCCTTTATTATTTTGAAGTTGACAAAATATTTCCAAAGTTTACATCGAAAGATTTGAAGACTTTATCGTCAATGTCTGAAGATTGATAGACCATCAAATGTTAATCTCAAAGTCTATCCTTACTGGCAGTCCTAGACTGAAGTATGAAGATTTATTCAAACGCGGGATTATTATCTTGATGCAAAATTATCTACAAAGATTCAAATCGTATGGTTATAGTTGGATTTCACATCTAGTTGATTGATTTTTCTTATTGGAATCTACTCTGATATGAAGATCTTTAAAAGGCGAGTCAAACTTGGAAAGTTCTATTTATGGAAACTCAAGATCCTGATTTGTATGGGCGAATAAGATTAACGAGCTATCAACACAAATTATCTAACGACTCGAGATCACCTTAATTGATTCTTTCCAAAGGGTAGATTGGAAGAATTTCTTTGGAAAGTACCAACGGTTTAAAAGGCATGAAAGAGTATTTAAGGACTGACTCTTTGGTTGTTCGATACGGTGCTTGAGAGAGAATTCCAAAATCTAAAGCTTTCTAGTCTCTTGCTTTTTCATTCATCGAGCTAAGCTTTGTATACAAAAGAGAGAAACTCTTAGTGAGACTGTGTGAGAGTTCAAGGAAGACTCTTCACCATGATAGTCGAGATCACAAACAGTAACAATCTCTTTTGATTTTTAGTGGAATCCAGCTAATAGGCTGTCAGTGAGGAGAGTGGACATAGGCTTGGTTTAAGCCAAACCACTATAAACTCTGTGTTCATATTCTTTTTCCCTGAACCTCGTACTTTTATTTATTGGTTATTTATTTGCTTTCAGATAAGATGCGTTTATTGTCTAAACATCCTTTAAAAGCAAATTACTTTCGTAAAGTCCTGTGAATAATCATATAATAAAGTCGATAAACGAGCGCCTGCAACTATTTATGATCGACACTAATGCAACTTATCAGCTCGTTAATTCTCTCGTGCTGGTGGTGCTAGTTTATGTGCATGCTTCCCCCCCAAGAGTGTAGCCCGGGCAATTCCTAGGCAGTGGGGCGGAGACTTTCGCAGGATATGGAGAACAGCTAGATTCGGCACCTTATTATTAGCCCGTTCTCCTCCGTGGCCATTCATCGGAACCCGTCTTGCCTCGCTTCATCGCATCGATGTTCCCATTAAGAAGAGCAAAATCATAACGCTGGCTGCCACTTTCGGAGTCAGGATGTTCTTCATCTCAGCTGATCTCTAATAGTTTTTGGCTATCTTCTTCTTTTGGCTGCTCCAAGCTGCGTGTCTGTTTGTGGGTACGATGAAGAGAATGCGTCAGAGGATGTCTCGTATTTATATCGTGAACTACCAGCAATTTGCTGTTTGAACTTTTGTTAAGACAACATATCTATGTATTTATATAAAGCATGGAATCATTATCCCTCTAATTTCTGCAGGCGAACGTTGGAAATCGACAACGACTTGTAAAAGGAAGACTGAATATATATATATATATATATGGAGCATGCAATCAATATCCCTCTAATTTCTGCAGGCCAACGTTGGAAACGACGACACCTTGTGAAAGGAAAGCCGTGTCTCTTGCTTTGCTGATGTTGTCTAGAATATCTTTTACTCTTATTCAAAAGTCATCACATGAAGTCCACTCTTATAGTTTCCTTCGATGATGCCACGGGATATTCCATATCCTAGAGTTACCAAAATTGAAGTTCAAAACTTGTCCGAAGTGCATCTAAAAAACCCACTCTGCGCTTCCCTACGATTCATGTCAGGACTTTCATTCATGAGCTTAAACTCTAGATATATTTTGACAGAATTTAGCAATCGTCACATGTCACTTTGCAGTATTCTAATTTTATGGATTACTAAAATAAGTTGAATTTTTCAAATTGAAATAATGAATGATATTAACAAATGGTAGATTAATATTATCAGTGTAAATTCATTTGAGAATATTTTTTATTATTTGTTTATTTTGAAATTGAATTAAATTAATTTGGTTAAAATAATCATACAAACGATAAATTATATATATACATTTAATAAAAATTTATGCAGTAACATATCGAAGTTCTCTATTTTTTGAAAATCATTGTGTCTCGCGCGTGTCATGTGTCGCTATTGATGCTGCTTAGCTTTCAACTATAATCGAGTCACTCAAGTATTTTAGTGTTTCCCAAGCCCCAATTATACCAAATAATGCACACGGTGTGTAACCCCACAATTCCTCACAAAATGATTTCTCAATCTGACGAAAGTATCATACATGAATTCTTACCACAAAAATTTAATCGGCACTAGGATTAATCCAAACAAATAGATGTACTATCACCAATGCCTTCTACTTCACACTCACCTCCAAGACAAAAAAAATTATATATTTATATGGAGCATGGAATCAATATCCCTCTGATTTCTATAGGCCAACGTTTGAAATCAACAACAACTTGTAAAAGGAAAGCTATGTCTCTTGCTTTGCTGATGTTGTCTAGAATATCTTTTACTTTTATTCAAAAGTCATCATATGAACTTTCCTCTTATAGTTTCCTTCGATGATCCAACCGGATATTCCATATCCTAGAGTTACTAAAATTGAAGTTCGAACCTTGTCCAAAGTGCATCTCAAAAATTGATGTTGCGCTTCCTTACGATTCACGTTAGGACTTTCGTTTACGTGCTTAAACTCGAGACATCTTTTAATGGGATTTGCAAATTGTCACATGTCACTTTGCTATAGTTTTATAGATTATTGGAATGAAGTTGAATTTGTCAAATTGAAATAATGAATGATATTAACAAATGGTGAATTAATATTTTTAGTGTAAATTCATTTTAGGCTCTTTTTTATTATTATTTATCTATTTGGGAATTTGAATCAAATTAATTTGATTAAAATAATCATAAAAATGACAATTTATTGTACATAAATATACATCTAATATACAACGTGTCTCAATATGTTAGAATTCTCTATTTTTTGATAAAATCGTGTCGATATTGGTGCTACTCAAATTACAATCACACTTGAGTCACTCAAGCGCCTTTAGTATTACCCAAGCCCTAATTACACCAAGTAAAGCACACAGTGATTGATATGTCATCTTAAATAGTAATATAATAAAGCCTATATTGACTCATGTACTATTTGTCAGCATGTAACGAAATATATAGAAAATTTCATTATTCTCTTTTCTACTTTATTATTCTCAACTTGGTATTTGAGGCGTTGTTCCTGAGGAACCCCTAAGCGCACCGATTGCATCTGAGCTCAATTGTGCACACCTAAATTCATCCATCCTTGCCAACATAAGCCTCATATGAGGAAGCACTTAGTTAAGAAATGATGTGGAAGAAAGAAATACATAACTTTTGTATATTTCATTATATATTGATAGATAGTAAATATGCCTATTTATCGACTTTATTATATGATTATTTAAGGTAATAAGACAAACAATTAATCATGGATATGCATAATCAAAGGGGATATATGCATGACCCCGGAGATATGGAAAATAAAAAACATCATAATATCTTTAACAAGCGCCCCGACATGGAGAAGCAACTATTTATGATTGACACTAATGCAGCTTATCAGCCCGTTAATTCCCTCGTGCTGGTGGTGCTAGTTTGGGCGCATTTGGTAACGTTTTGTTCAAAAATTGTTCCAATGAACAGAAATAGAAAAAAGTGTTTCTGTTCCGGAGAACAATTTTTAAATAAAAAAACACGTTTGATAAACTTGTTCCGGGAATAAAAAAATGGACAAAACACATTTGGTAAATTTTATTCTTTTTTTGTTTCTTTTAATTTTTTAATATTTTTATTTTATTTTTCATTTTTTCCTTTCTTTTTTATTTTTTCTTCTTTCGGCGATCACCGGCCTCAAAGAACCGGCCGACGGGGCTGGCAGCCTCGCCCAGCCAAGGCGAGGCTCGGCCTCGCCGGGCGCGGGCGAGGCTCGGCGTTGCCGGCCTCGACGGCCGGTCGCCGGCCAAAAAAATGAAGAAAAGAGAAGAGAGAGAAGAAGAGTTTCTTCAAAATCGTTTCTTGAACAAGAAACAATTTTTTTGTTTCTCATTTCTATTCTTTTTGTGTTCCGGGAACAAAAAAACAAAAAAATAGAAACGCAACCAAATGCGTTTCTGTTCTTTTTTTTGTTTCCAGGAACAAAAAATAAAAAATCTGTTCCAGGAACACTTTTAAGAAGTGAAAACATGCAGGGCCTTTATGTGCATGCTTCCCCCCAGGAGTGTAGCCCGGGCAATTCCTAGTGAAGGGGGGCGGAGACTTTCGTAGGATATGGAGAACAGCTAGATTCGGCACCTTATTATTAGTCCGTTCTCCTCCGTGGCCATTCATCGGAACCCGTCTTGCCTCACTGCATCGCATTGATGTTCCCATTAAGAAGAGCAAAATCATAACGCTGGCTGCTACTTTCGGAGTCAAGATGTTCTTCATCTCAACTGATCTCTAATAGTTTCTGGCTATCTTCTTCTTTTGGCTACTGCAAGCTGCGTGTCTGTTTGTGGGTACGATGAAGAGAATGCGTCCGAGGATGTCTCGAATTTATATCGTGAACTACCAGCAATTTGCTATTTGAACTTTTGTTAAGACAACATAATTATGTATTTATATAAAGCATGGAATCATTATCCCTCTAATTTCTGCAGGCCAACGTTGGAAATCGACGACGACTTGTAAAAGGAAGACTGAATAATTATATATCTATATGGAGCATGCAATCAATATCCCTTTGATTTCTGCAAGCCAACGTTGGAAACGACGACAACTTGTGAAAGGAAAGCCGCGCTCTTGCTTTACTGATGTTGTCTAGAATATATTTTACTCTTATTCAAAAGTCATCACATGAAGTCCACTCTTATAGTTTCCTTCGATGATCCCACGGGATATTCCATATCCTAGAGTTACCAAAATTGAAGTTCGAAACTTGTCCGAAGTGCATCTAAAAAACCCACTATGCACTTCCCTACGATTCGTGTCAAGACTTTCATTTATGGGCTTAAACTCTAAACATATTTTGATAGAATTTAGCAATCGTCACATATCACCTTATAGTATTCTAATTTTATGGATTACTGAAATGAAGTTGAATTTGTCACATTGAAATAATGAATGATATTAACAAGGGAAAATTACAAAAATAGTCCCTATATTTTCACTCAATGTCCAATTTCATCCCTGAACTTTCGATCGGCTCAATTTGGTCCATGAACTATTGATAAAATGTCCGATCTAGTCCCTAAACTTTCGAATGGCTCAATTTGGTCCCTAAACTATTAATAAAATGTCCGATCTAGTCCACGAACTTTCGATCGGCTCAAGTTGGTCCTCGAACTATGATGAAATGTCCGATCTAGTCCTTCGTTACTATTTTTCTTTTTTTTCCCTTTTTTCCTTTTTTTCCTTTTTTCCTTTTTTTTTTTTTTTTTTCGCTTTCCCTCCGCCGGAGCCGGCGGAGGGCCGGCGTCCGGCGAGGGAGCCCTCGCCGGCGTCCCCGCAGCGGGCGAGTCCTCGCCGATCTTGCGAGGAGCTCCTCGCAGACGGGCGAGGGGCCGTCCTCGCCGGCGTCTGCGAGGGAGAGCCCCTCGCCGGCGTCGGCGAGGGCGAGGGCGAGGGCTCTCCCTTGCGGATGTCGGCGAGGGCCGTCCTCGCCGGCGTCGCGCGAGGGAGAGCCCTTCGCCGGCGTCCCTCGCAAGCGGGCGAGGGGCTCTCCCTCGCAGATCCGGGCGAGGGGCCGTCCTCGCCGGCGTCTGCGAGGGAGACCCCCGCCGGCGTCGGCGAGGGCGAGGGCGAGGGGCTCCCTCGCCGGCGTCCCTCGCAAGCGGGCGAGGGCTCTCCCTCGCAGATCCGGGCGAGGGAGAGCCCCGCGCGACGCCGGCGAGGAGGGCCCTCGCCGGATCTGCGAGGGAGAGCCCTCGCCCGCTTGCGAGGGACGCCGGCGCGGGAGCCCTCGCCGACGCCCGCCGAAGGGCTCTCCCTTGCGACGCCGGCGGAGGACGGCCCCTCGCCGGCATTGGGCGAGGCTCCTCGCAAGATCGGCGAGGACTCGCCCGCTTGGACGCGGCGAGGGCTCCCTCGCCGAGCGCCGGCCCTCCGCCGGCTCCGGCGGAGGGAAAGCGAAAAAAAAAAAAAAAAAAGGAAAAAAAAAAGGGAAAAAAGGGAAAAAAAGAAAAGAAAAATAGTAACGAAGGACTAGATCGGACATTTCATCGTAGTTCAGGGACTAACTTGAACCGATCGAAAGTTCAGGGACTAGATCGACATTTTATTAATAGTTCGTGGACCAAATTGAGCCATTCGAAAGTTCATGGACTAGATCGGACATTTTATCAATAGTTCAGTGGACCAAATTGAGCCAATCGAAAGTTCAGTGGACTAAATTGGACATTGAGTGAAAATATAGGGACTATTTGTGTAATTTTCCTATTAACAAATGATAGATTAATATTATCAGTGTAAATTCATTTGAGAATATTTTTTATTATTTGTTTATTGTTAATTTGAATTAAATTAATTTGATTAAAATAATCATACAAACGATAAATTATTATATATATAAATATGCATTTAATAAAAATTTATGACCTAACGTATCGAAATTCTCTATTTTTTGAAAAACATGTTGTCTGCGCGTGTCATGTGTCGCTATTGATGCTGCTTAGATTACAACCATAATTGAGTCAGTCAAGCATTTTAGTGTTTCCCGAGCCCCAACAACTTGTAAAAGGAAAGCTATGTCTCTTGCTTTGTTGATGTTGTCTAGAATATATTTTACTTTTATTCAAAAGTCATCATATGAACTTTCCCCTTATAGTTTCCTTCGATGATCCAACCAGATATTCCATATCCTAGAGTTACTAAAATTGAAGTTCGAACCTTGTCCAAAGTGCATCTCAAAAATTGATGTTGCGCTTCCTTACGATTCACGTTAGGGCTTTCGTTTATAGGCTTAAACTTGAGACATCTTTTAATGGGATTTGCAAATTGTCACATGTCAATTTGCTATAGTTTTATAGATTATTGGAATAGAGTTGAATTTGTCAAATTGAAATAATAAATGATATTAACAAATTGTGAATTAATATTTTTAGTGTAAATTCATTTTAGGCTCTTTTTTATTATTTATCTATTTGTGAATTTGAATCAAATTAATTTGATTCAAATAATCATAAAAATGACAATTTATTATACATAAATATACATCTAATATACAACATCTCCCAATATGTTAGAATTCTCTATCTTTTTATAAAATCGTGTCGATGTTAGTGCTACTTAGATTACAATCACACTTAAGTCACTCAAGCACCTTCAGTATTACCCAAGCCCTAATTACACCAAGTAAAGCACACAGTGATTGATATGTCATCTTAAATAGTAATCTAATAAAGCCTATATTTACTCATGTACTATTTTTCAGCATGTATCTTTTTAGAAACAAGTTTTTCTTGTTTCTTGTTTCTGTTTCAAATTTGTTCCCGGAAACAAAAATATAGATTTAAAACAAAAACGCAAAAAAAAACACATTTATATTCTTCTTTTGTTCCCCGGAACAAAAAAACAGAAATTGTGTTAATTACCACAAAAAAAAAAAAAAACAGATAAATAGGGCCTAAGAGTTTGAAATGCCCTCATATTCTCAAATAAATTTCAAATAAAGGCATGAAGTGTCATACTTGTTTCAAAGAATGGCCTAACTCACTAATAAGCACATTTTTGTCCCTTTCTTGAATTTCTTTTTCCTGCTTTTCTTTTTTCCTTTTTTTTTTTTATTATATTAGATGAAAAAATAAATTTTACAAAAAGGAAAGGGAAGGGAAAGTGAGGGCTCTACAAGTACTCGTCGCCTTTGCCCCATAGTGGGGGATGGCTAGTGAAAGGTCGGCAAGGACCCTTGTCGATCACAAGTGAGGGCCCATAGGCCCTGACCCAAATCTAGCCGAGGGCCGCCACTCTACCCTCAAGTGGCTGCCCTCGGCCAGATTTGGGCGAGGGTTGGCGACCCTTGCTCAAATTTCCATTCATTGGCCGAGTCTCGATGACCCTCGTCAACCCTTGGCTAGCCATTCCTTCCATTGTCAGCAAAGGCAAGCGATGGTACGTTGACATTGGCACTAAGCCCTCACTTGATTTCCTTCCTTTTTGTGTTTTTAATTAATTTTATATTTAATATAGTTTAAATTATATTTGATAAAAATGCCCTTAATTGGCCAGAATATTTAGTTAGCCGGCGAGGTTAAGTCTTTAACTGGAATTATTATAATCACTTCAAGTTCTTGTTTAGAATATTCCCTAAAAAGGGCTAACCCTATCAGTGATTGATGTGGCGCTTTACAAATATTTTCTCACAATCATTAGAGTTTCCAAGTTTCTGGCTTCTTGAAAGTAATTGCAGAAGAAGGAAACCCACTGCAGATATAGGACAAAGAAGAGAGAAGGAAAAAAGGTTAAAATTTTCATTTTTCTTATTTATTTCCATATCAGTGATATGTGTTAGATCGCGATTGATGAACGGTATATGAATACCTATGTAGCATCGACACGGATACGCGACACGCGACACGACACGACACGACACACCGACACGTCATTTCTTAAAAATAGAGAATTTCGACACGTTCGACACGTTATATATTAAATATATTTTTATATATAAATGCATAAAAAAATAAGAATAAAAATAGCCTAGAATTAATTTACACGAAAAATATTAAATAATATCATTTATTATTTTAATTTGTTACAATAATACACAAAAATTAGAGGAAAAAAACATTGTTTAAAGAAAAATGCTGAAATGATATTTTTAAATTTATTTATTTATCATATATAGATTTTTTTAATTACTTCTTTCATAGTAAAAGACTTTTTTAAAAAATAAAACAATTCTAAAAAACAAAACTGAAAAAAAAAAAAAAATTGACCTCGTGCATGTATATTTATAGCAATTTTATTACTTTTTTTATTACTTATTTTGTGTATATTTATATTTTGACTACTCAAGTATTATAAATTTTAAAATTGACCCCGTGCGTGTCGGAATTGCGTGTCGAAATTCTGGACTCGCGTGTCGGAGCGTGTCGGAAAGAGTTGACCACGTGTCGGATTTTTCAACACTCGTTGACCGCGGTCGAGGCGATGTCGGGATCGATGTCGGACACGTGTCGGACACGAAGCGCTTCCTACAGAGTGTCCTTGCTTCATAGATTGAATACTCACCACGTTAGCCTATAATGTGGTATAATGCAACCACTCAATAATTTCTCCGAATAAAGGAATAATGGCAAAGTATCCAAGAAATCCAGTAATATATCAATATAACCATGACCGAAAAGGCTACCTCAAACTCAATACACGACTATGACAAAACATGTAAGTTACCTTGAAAATTGAACTAGTCGATCAACCAGAAAAAATCTAAAACAAGTAAATTGTCGCATTGAGTGCCGAGAAAACAATTTGGGCGATGGTTAAGTACCTCATTTAACCAAAAGTGCTCATTAGTCTTGTTGGTGATCAAGTTCCCCGTCCAGCTATGAGCAAGCTCATGGGCAACGACCTGCGCGCCGCTGGCGTCCCCTTTACTCACCGTCGAGTCAAGAACACCATCCTCGGGTTCTCCATTCCTCCATAAGGAAAGCTCGGAGGCAACAACAATAAATCAAACCTCTCCCACTCATAATCTCCAAACAACCTCTCCCCTTGCCTTATCATGTCCTTTGTCCCGGCGAACTCCCCTGCGGCCGCCTCCAACACTGCGGGCACCACCTCCGAGTAAACTCTAGTCCTAGGCCCGACATCCCTATAACCCAATTCCCCGACCGCAAACGCAAACAGATAAGGCGGAATCGGCTGCTCCATCACGAACTCCTCCACCACCCTCCCCTCCGCGCACCACAGCGCGTCCCCGCAGGGCAGCGCCGCCCCCTCCCCGGCCACCGGGGGGCGGGGATCCACGTGGCGGGCGGACATCACCGCGGAGAGCTGGCGCGGGACGTTCATCCGGGCGGAATAGCGGATTCGCGCCGCGGGGGTGTCCTGGCAGGGGAAGACCGAGCGGGCGTGGATCGACTGGCACTGCGTGTAGACGAAAGGGAAGGCCTTGTTGAACGTCTGAGGCGGGTTCAGCCACTGCAGAGCCGAGGACGCAGGGGTGGTGGAGTACACCACGAGGACGGAAGAGTGGTTGGACAGGGAGACGACCAAGTTCCGGCCTTTGATGGGATCGGGCTCGGAGAGCGAGAAGGGAAGCGGGTTTCGGGACTGGGGGTCGAGGACGGAGAGGAGGGTGAGGGAGCGGGTGTCGAGGAAGAGGGGGCCGGAGTGGGGGGAGGAGAGGGAGAGGAGGGCGGAGGAGTGGATGGTGGAGGAAGGGAAGTCGAAGTAGAAGGAGAGGTGAATGTGGGTGGTGAGGGGGTGGCCCGAATCGGTGAAGGAGTGGGGGTCAACGGGCGCCATGGAGGAGGTGGAGATGGTTGCAGAGAATTTAGGGTTCGGGAAGGGGAGAGAGAGAGAGAGGAGAAAGTGGGCTGGTCGTTGGAACTTGGAAGGACAAAGCGAGGATTACAAAACTGTAAATGGATTTCATTGGCCAAAGAAAAGAGGAGAGAGAGAATTTTTGCAATTCTTCTTTGCTTTGGCTGTTGTAAGGATAATTAATGGGTGTGATTAGAGGAATCGGAATGTCGAAAATGTCGACGCCAATGGGTGCCGCCCCAAAGTCGAGGAATCATTATATTCTTGCGTGTATTTTCTTAAGTTTGTTGCGTTTGTTACAACTCTGCGAAAATGAACTCGAAGAAAATTTTAGCTCAAAGTGCATTTACTCAAAAGCAGACTGCCGTTTTGGCTTGAGATGTATTTTTGTAAAATGGTTTTGAAATTAAGAAAAAAGAAGGGGGGAAAAGGGATATTTGTTTCTATTTCATCATCTTCTCTGAAGTTTAAAGCAACCCCAAGCGACCTGACCCTCTGTTTATTGTCTTCTCTATCAACTCCTTTGTTCATCGTCGTGTCTCTGTTCATCATGTCCATTATACTATTCATTTATCAAGTCAAAGTAATTAGCAACTACACGTTGCGTAGTCCTTACCTTTATCAATATTACAAAGCAAACCTACTCCTAGCATTCCTCTTCTAAATTTCAGAGAGGAAATTCTTGGAAGATGAAATTCTGCGATTGGGTCCTCCATTTATAAAGATAAATAGTCGAACTTATTATCAAGTTCCCAAGAAAATTGTTAAATAAAAAATGAGATGGATAATTCTAGAGTCTCCGGTCTTCCCTAACTGTGAAACTGAGATAAGCTTTATTCACAATCTACATAAACTGCATCAATGCAGATAGTTGCTTCCAAAATTCGAACAACTACAAATAGGGAAAGCCTAATATTGAGGCGTCGCCATATTCATATGAAGAAAATACTTTAATTTTCTGAAGAACGTGCAATGAGTTCTGTAGATTCAATCTCTGCAAGAAGGCTGCAGTCAACAGGAAACAAAATACAACAGGGGATCAACTTAGTACACTATTAGCAAGAACTTATATACTACTAGCTGTTTTCGGTCTTCATACATTCTAATCAATACGAGCACCCTCTCCAAGAGACCAACTCTCCAACTTTGGCTTAACAAAACTACACGTAACACCTCTCCAAACTTGACCCCATCAGGCAATGTCACTTGAAGATTTTCTGACCAGCAGAACTACTGAAGGACTGATCGAATGAGAAAATCTGAATTTGTATCTTCTCCAAGGAATCCTATTTTCGCTATCTTTCCACCATTAATTTACTGCTAAGACAAGCATTTACGCGTAGGCGTTGAATCATTCAACATCTCATAATCTAATCTGCATGCCCATGATCATCAATTCTGACCAAGTGCTCACGTACATCAAGTTAGAAGTGATGCCGCAACTGTCTCAAAACACCTTGAACAACTACTTTGATCAGTTCGCCATCAGACCTGTCAAACAACACAAGAAAGAAGGATATTCAAGGATGTATACCGACGATTCTATTTTGGTTGTTGTGTGGAGATCTTGTGAAAGAAAGTAAACAAGGCATACGTTGAAGTGAGTTTGTACCCGGTATAATGATAATGCGATTCTTTGAGGTTGCAGACATTTTTGAGCACTCGCAGGTGTTCCATAAAGGCCTGCCCGCCACGAAGACCCTTCTCACGTGAATGGTAGGCATCCCTGAAATTCCCCAAATTCAGTTCCTTTAGGCGTCGCACGATGGAGGGATCCACTTTCTAGAAAATGGGCAGGACTATGTGTACCATGCTTTCCTTGCACTCCATTTTTGCAAGCTCGTGAAGACACCACTTGCTGAAACAGTAACTTCGAGAGATGACCGTAAATCGTAATATAGATTGTAGATCCTGTGATCGCACTGAGAAGCTGTGAGCTGAACTCCTCACCAATGGGAAGGTCGGTGCCGTCTTTGAAAACAGAAACTATGGCATCCACGAGGTTGGTGTAAAGTTGATAGGTGAAGCCCTGACGAGTATCGGCACCTCTAAAGTTCAAGAATACATTTGAGGATCTTTCGGTAAATCTGGTTGTAAGCATCCCAGGATAGTTTGGACCACTATCTTAACTAGCTCTTCTTCACGCCTATCAAACCACAATCCGTGAAAAGGATGGCAAATTTCGTACAAGATCAGGATCGAATGAGATGAAATGAAGACAAATAAGTGAAACAACCATTGAAGAAAAGAGTGGATGGACACTTTCATTTATTTGAATAAGAAGTATGAATTAACACTGTATTTGATAGAGGAGACTAGAAAGGAAAAGAAAAGATTCAAACGATTATAAGAGAAAAAAGGATAAAGGAATGAAGGAATCAACTTTTCATGTTGTTTGGATGCTAGATAGAGAAATGAATGAAAAATAACGCAGTAGGACTATTATATAATCCCTCTAAATTCTCCATAATTGAACGGATATGGAGGAATTTTAAATATACATAAAGTCGGCTACACCATGTCCATCTTGATCCTTTTTTGTCTTTTTTCTCGTCTCTTTCATTTTTATCCAAACAAGAGAGCCCGTTTGAAACCCTCTCTTCCCTCTCGATCTTCTCTACCAAACATGATGAAAAAGGAAAGACAAAATCGTGGAAAGAAATCAATTGAATAGAGTCTAAAAAGATTAGGAGTCCTAAGTCTCTGTTGCGCAGGCCGCAGGGTTCATATTCTCGCCGACATAATGGCACGAGGGTCCCATTCACCGGTGAGTGGAGTGGATGGGGTCCAAGGGCCACCCCTGTAGGTATTACAGGGGCAGCACCCCAAAGCTGCTATAAGACTTTTATGGTTTAAAATAATATTTATTAATAGTTTGGACTTTAACCTTTGAATAATTACTAAAGATATATTTTGTAACGTTTCTATTCAAAAATTATTCTAAGGAACAGAAATAAAAAAAGAAATTATTTTTGTTCCGGAAAATAATTTTTTAACGAATAACGCGTTTGGTAAATTTGTCATTGAAATAAAAAAGAATGTAAACGCGTTTTGTAAACTCAGCAAATTTTTTTAATTTTTTTAATTTTTTTAATTTTTTTTTTTTAATTTTCTTTTTTCTTCCTTTTGACCGATTGCCAACAATCGACCGACGAGGGCCGGGCAAATGGCCTTGGCGAGGCGAGCTCGAGCTCGCCCCAATCCAAATGAGGCCAACCTCGCGTTGGCCGGCAACGCTCCGAAGGAGGCCGCCGGCGCCGACGACCATGGCCGAGGTCGTGACCGCCAAAGAAAAAAGAGGAAGAAGAAAAAAATATGAGAGAAAAATTTATTTTTCGGAAGTATTCTAGGAACAAGTTGTTTCTATTCTAAATTTGTTCCCTAACGTAAACAAGTCTTGGAAACAAGAACGTAAACAAATGCATTTTTGTTCTTTTTTGTTCCCCGAACAAAAGAACATAAATTGTGTTTATGACCAGAAAGAAAGAACACAAACAAACGGCCCCTAAGTATATATAATCTTTTTCTCTTATAATTGAGAATGTAACAGAGAAATACAAGATGCTAATTATAGTAGAAATATCTGCTAGATATAGTCTTAATTTAAGGTTAAATCAAGATAAAATCTTGGGTTTCAAATTCTCTTTCTCACTTTTTAATTTATATTCCCTTGTAATTGTACACCAAATCCTAATAATTTCAAATCCAAGACCATCCTGACTTTTGATTACCAAAATATATGCTCGAGAACTAAGAAAAGATATGCTTCCATTTTCATTCTTGCCAACCAAACAGGACTTCCCAAACATCATTGGAGAAAGAAAGTAGATGAGATTCGAGTGGAGATTGAGGTTGGTACCCATCAGTGACCTTCCATCCATGTAGCATGCTCACTTCTTTAAGTGCTCTCTGCACTCCCTCTGCGTCCTCTGCGTCCTCTGCGTCACGCGAATGGAAAGACTTTCCAAAACTCCCTCTCAGGTATCGCACGTCTGAGGGCTCCACTCCGTTGAAAATGGGAAAGACCTTCTGTCGTGCGCTTTTCTTACCCTCCATCATCTGGACGAGCCCGCAGAGGCACCGTTCACTGGACGCGTAGTCCTCCGAGAGGATCAGCATGGAGATCTTGGACCGCTGGGCTGAGTCAGGAAGTTGCGATGGTGAGCCGACCGCCTGGCTTTCGTCAGGTCCGCATACGGAGACTCCGGCAGCAGTGAGGCTGGCATGGAGACGACCGCCGAAGGACTCACGAGCGGTGTTGGAGCCGCTTGGAAAGCTCAAAAACACATCATAACGTGTCGAGTCGCTTCCAGCAGGACCTACATGAGAACCACGTAAAGCCAGAGCATCATCCATTGGTTTCTTCTTTTTCTCTGATCGATTTTGCCCCCTTCTCTCTTCTCTCTCCGTTTCTTTCAACAGGGCCGGCCACTTTGGTCCTCGAGACCTCGTCAACGCAAAGATCCCAGACCAAGTTGCGTGGTGGCACTAGCTTTAAACCTTGGTAACACGTTTCAATCTTAAACCTTTTCATTTCGTCCATTTATCTAATACCTTGTCTCATAAGTCAGTGTCACAACCACTCATCAAGGTCAGACTGCCCAATTGCCCCCAATCAGTCTACCACCTTGACTGGAAGCTTTGCGGACCTGATAAAGCTGGAAGAGTAAGAAACAGACTTGAGGAAAGGAGTGAATTGAACTTTTGACTTTGTTGACTGCCGTGAACATCGTATCCAAAGCAACCGTGCAGAACGCGCATCACTTGCAAATGGATAAAAGTTCAATGTGCTCTGTTTCTGTGTGGATGACCAAAAATGCACTTTACTTCAGAATAAAGTGGCTACGCTGTACAATTGCATGTATTTTTTCAGTTTATGCTTTGAGAATAATCCCCTTACGTTAGCTGGAGCGAGTGACGATGAGTACCTTTAGGCCCGCGCTTGGGGCCAATGAAGGTTGCCGGCGCCTCTAGCGATGGGCGGCAGAGGCCACCAGTGAGTCTCTGCCCTTTCATTTTTTTTTCCTTTTTTGTCAGTCTTGTTTTTTAGATTAATTTAGCTTTTTGTATTTTTTAACATTCTCTAAATGTGATTTAAAAAAAAAAATGCCACATAGGAGAGAAAATTAATTTAAAATGTCACATCAGCATTGTTCATTAGACAAATTAACGATGCTAACAAAAAGACTTAATTATGCCAATTTGACAAGTTTTAAAACTTGTAATGCACATATCCCTAAAATTATTAACCGGTCTTGATTTGTTTAATCCTCATCTAGAGTTTTGATAGTTTAGAAATATTACCATTTAGAATATTTGTAATGTAAAAAACGAAAACATTTATACATGGATGCATTTGTTTCAAAGTAAATTCAAGATTTGGAAAATATTTTTTTAAAAAATGATCATTTAATATCACTTGTAAAAATGAATGAATGAAAAAAATTTCTATTATACATAAAAAGAAAATATAAGTGCACTAGAAGTCCTAAAACTTATCACAAATATAAAATTAAGTCCTAAAACTTTTTAAAAGTGCAATTCATCCTACAACTTATAATGAAAATGTAATTGAGTCTTAAAATTTTCAAAAAATGCAATCGAATCTTAAAAGTTTGAGTTTTCTTTTATGAACAGCTTTTTCTTACCTACAAATTTCTTATTATATATTTTGAAGGCACATAAAGCGCTATTGACACTCGAATTTTTGTCAACCTTTTAGTTTATGTTCATTTTACAAAAATATAAAAATAAGTCAAAAGATAAAAAGATAAAAAGTATAAAAAAAATTGAAATGAATGAAAATGATATTAAAAAATGAAATGAAGTCAAGCGGGCCGGCATGTTTGGCCCACTTAGCAACATTTTTAGCTCCTCAGCCCCTCCCTATATTAGTCCAGCCCAATTTTAATTCCTCGAGCCCATCTTTTGCTTTTTCTTTTAGTCCCTTTATGTTTTCATGACCTGAATAGAAAACTAAACGAGAGAAAACACTTCATCAACTGGTTCCATCGCACTGATCGAGAGACCCCTCCCGGTTTCTCTTCTTTTTCTCGCTTAACCTCCATCTTCTTCTCCTCCTTCTCCTTCCGCCTGCAGCCGCCGTCGCCGTCGTCTTCGCCGTCCGCGGAAAGTAGAGGGAGCGGCGGGTAGAAAGAGAGAGAGTTTTCCGGAAAGGGGGGCGATCGACCCGCTCGCGGAAAGCCATTGCGCATTGATTGGGCGGATCTCGCGGATCTAAGCGGCCCTCGACCAATCGCCCCCACGTGCTCTGTCGCCGTTCCCCGGTCTTTTAGGGGGTGCATGATAAAAATTATTTCTATTTCGTAAATGATTTTTCTGTTGCACCAATTTCCTAACAAACTGCTTTGATAACATCATTGAAATTTTCTATTTCTGAACAGGTTTCTATTCCAAATAGAAATGGAGGAGAAATCAAAGAAATTTTCTATTTCGATTTCTTCCGAAATCAATTTCTGATTTCTCCCCCTAACCCTATTTTTGTAATGTATTTTTATTATTTTGTATTTGGGGATTTACAATCTTTGCTTTTGTATTGTGATAATGTATTTGATGATTCCTATCTCAATTCTTGTAATGTGATGTTCTACTTGATGATTTCCCTTATTTGTAATGGTTCTTGTTACACTTCATAAAATTCGCCGATTTTGTAAAATTTGCCGCAAATTACCCAATACACTTCTTAGTGTTTCTTTGTAAAACAATTGCTCGATATCGTAAACCGTGGCGGTGATGAACGTGACACACTAGCATGAAGGGGATTAGAATATGGTCGCCCGCCTTCATTCTACTAGAATTTTGGGAACCTTCTATCATGCTCAAGAGTAATGTATATTGATCTCTTTTTTCTATTGTATGGAGACTATTGATAAGTATATTGTTTGACCGTAATTACCTATCTACGTGGATGCTAAAGAATTTTGTGTGAAAATTTAGAAAATTTGATATAACATCTCTTACTTTGTATTTTTTTTTTTTTGCAAAAAGGGGAGACTTTACTTTTTAAAAAAATCATACTTTGTATTTGGGTCAATGATGTCATAAGCATATGAAATTTGTAAGAATGTACATCTCATTTGCTTCAAAAAAAAGAAAAATTTGTTTTAAGAAATAAAATTTTATTCGCTTATCAAACGAATTTCTATTTCTAAAACAGAAATTTTGACGTTATCAAACAACATTTTTTCCTCGAAACTCATCCGTGAATGTAAAATAAAAATTCATTTCTCGCTCTAAACTATTTCTGTCGCCGTTCCCCGGTCTTTTAGATCTCCGTCGCTGTCGTCCGGCGCGGTTCGGCCGCAAACCTAAGCTCTGCTGTGAGTTGCTATCCTTCTCTCTATCCTCCCCCCTTCCGCCTCCTTACTTTTGGGTTCTCGTTCTGGTCTCGTGTCGTCGCGAAATTCGAGCGATCGGTGTCCTTGGAGCGGTCGTTTTCCTGGTCTTTGTCTAGGTGCTGATCTTTTGGGTGGTCTGGTTACTGAATTTTTTTTTGGTGGGCCGCCGCCGAATTGCTGTGGCTCGAGGGTTAGAATGTGGACGGTTGGATTTGACCCGATCAGTTGTCGATGGGTTTCGGTTGGGTGTTTCGTTAACTCTTATGATGTGAGTCTCTCTGTTTCATGGGGGCTTTTCGTGGGTTCTCTTCGTTTGAGCTGCAGTAGTTATTGGTTGTGGATTGTGTCGTGCAAGTGGAGAAGGCAATGAGGGAAAGAGGAATAAAAAAGGTCCCTGCGTGTAGTTGGGTTGAGATTAAACATAGAACTCATGTCTTTATGGCGAATGATAATTTGCATCCCCAAATAAAGGAGATCAGGAGAAAAATTGACACATTGGCAGAAGAGATGGAGAAAGAAGGATACAAACCTGACACAAGTTGTGCCCTTCACAATGTTGATGAGGAAGTTAAGATTGAATCTCTTAAATATTATAGTGAAAGATTAGCAATTGCATTTGCGCTTATTAGCACACCTAAGGGATCATCTATCCTTATAATGAAGAATTTGAGAGCCTGTACAGACTGTCATGCTGCAATCAAGGTGATATCAAGGATTGTTCAAAGGGAAATTACAGTTCAAGATTCAAACAGGTTTCATCACTTTAGAGATGGAATTTGTTCTTGTGGTGATTATTTTTTTTTTTTTATTTTTTATTTTTATTTTTTGGTAAAGTAAGAAATCTTGTGGTGATTATTGGTAGGTTTTGCATGGAAAATTCACTGCAATGGATGACAAGGTCACAAAAACGAGTTCTTGGGTTTAGTCGGGGCTAGATGACTGTAATCCAGTGTTTCTTAAGATCGAGCAGCTGATTTGAGTCGATCAATAGAAGCTACTATTCTGGAGTTTATGATGACAATTACTGCACTAGAGGGCACAAAGTCTAAAGGTATGGGGATTCATATGAATGTATCTTGTAAAATAACACAGAAAATAGCAATAATGTCTATATGATTCATATTGTTTTTACCTATTAAAGAGAGAATGTTTATTTAGTCTGTTGGTTTTTTAAATAGGGGTGGGTGAAAGGTACAAGATATTTCAATGGGATAATCCTTCTTTAACAGTTCATGATTCATGATTTGAAATCTGCCTTTTCCTTTCCGTAAAGTACAGATACTTTGGTTGGGATTGTTTTGCCTGAATTATGAGCAAGAACAGTTAGTTTATCTCGTATGATCCACTTGTAAGGTGTGATTATTTTTCATTTTGATTACCTTGGCAGAAACCTTTCTCAATTGGTTAAACAATGAATGGGTCTCAGACAAATTTAGGATTATAGCCACCATTTGACAATTCTATTTTGTCGGCTCTCCTACTGGTATTTTAGTAATATAATCTTAAAAAAAAAATAAGAATAAGTTTTCCTAAATTTGATTAAATATGAAAATATTTTATTAATATGGGTCGGGTTAGGTCGGGTCGGGTATGGGTCGGAAAATTTACATTAGGTATAAATTGGTCATAAATGGATTAATGGGTCATTTGGGTCGGGTCCATTAATGACCCGATCCAAACCCGACTCGATCCACCCGTTTAACAGCTCTAGGTCTTGGATGCGAATTTCTTATTATATGTGGAATCGTCCGTTTTGAAGTCACATAAATCGCTGTTGACGCTCGCATTATTGTCAACCTTTTAGTTATCTATTCATTTTACAAAAAATATAAAAATATATATAACTAAAAATATAAAAAATATAAAAATATAAAATGAATTAATAAAATTGAATGAAAAATAATATGAAAAAATGAAATGAAGTCGAGCGGGACGGCATTTCCGGCCCACTTAGCAAAATTCTCAGCCCCCTAAGCCCCTCCCTTAATTGGTCCAGCCCATTTTTAATTCCTTGAGCCCATCTTTTGCTTTTTCTCATAGCCCATCCCTTTTATGTTTTCATGGCCCAACAGAACTAAGCAAAAAGGAAGCCCAGGCCCCATTCTCTCTCCTTCTCTCACACGGCTGCTCACGTCTGAGCTTGCCTGTGAGGGAACCGCGACTGACGAGGGTGAATCCGAGAGAGCCTCGCTGGACGAGGAAGTCGTCGGCCACGGCAGAGCTCGACTGAAGAGAGAAACCGGAGAAACGAAAGAAGGAAAGAGAGAAAGAACGAAGGAAAAAAGATGGAGAGCGTCGGCCATGGCAAAGCTTGGCTGAAGAGAGAAACCAGGATTTGTGTCCACCCACCTTCGAACCAAGATATGAAGAGAGTGAAGCCCGTCTGAAGCGGATTCGTGAGTTTTCGTTTCAGTCGAAGGGGATTCCTCGGGATTTCATTGATCTCGATCAGTTGAAGTTCAAAAATCCAGTCTTGCTGAGGTAAGAACGTGTCCTCTATTTCGGTCCTACACATGACCTGTTTGATGTTTTGTCTAGATGTCTTCAATGTTGATTGTTTCCTGTTACTGGTCAATCCGTGAGCATTTTAGAATGAGTCTCGGGTTGTTAAATGATGCAGGCGTTATTATAATCCAATCTCAGTTTTCGCTAATCAGCGTTAGCTTTTGATTATCCCTCAACTTATGATAATCTGATCATTTTTTGTGCGTCTGAACATGTCATGGAAATGGAATTGATTGTATGGTCATGACCTCCTGCCTTATTCTCAATCACTTTTGGATCACAATCTAAACCTGTGTGACATGGATTGGATGTTGCGCTTGATAATTTTTTCAAGTATATGTTCGAAAGTTGGTTCCTCTCACTGTCGCAAACTTTCTTATTCATTCGCATTGGGTTCTGTGATGTGCTGATCATGTATGTTGACAATTGGATTTGATATGTTGATGACTTTGATCTGGTGATGGTCAGAGGTGATTAATATTGAGGTAAAAATGTATATATATGCTGTTCTCTGCTTAAGATTTATGTAGGTGATCCTGTATATCAAATTCATATGTGCTGATCTTGGGTAGATTGGAAATGCATATGCTGTTTGTTTTATCTTGACATGTTCAGCTACAGTGTCTTTCAAGGAACATTGTTTATAGTTGAGAGAATTATGTTTTGAATGTTCAATAGATTCTGGATAAGTAACTTTGTATGTTTTGTTACTGGAATAGAGATGGATAAAGATTTGGCCGAGAATTAAAGGAATAAAAGGGAAGTTTGAGTATACTGGAAATGAGAATGAACTCGTTTTGTCAAAACGAGTTGAATCTTGTCAAAACATGCTGGAATCTTGCTGAATTTTGTTGAAAAACATGTAGGAATTGAACCGGATGCATGCTGACTGTGATTGTACTCCTCACTCCAATGAAGGTCTCGTTCTACTTTGTCCTTAGTTTGATAACACGAGTTCATGTATATTGGTGTGATGACATTACATCAATTTCATGTCAATTCTTTACAAAAACAATTGGAAATTTTGATCTTGGCTAATCTGTAATAATTCTGAATGTTACTGGATGGTACTAATTGGATATGATTTTGGGAGATTCAGACTTGGTTTTGCTCTTGCATGATTAGCTTATTCCATACTAGGCTCTGATCTTTTCTCACTTAGAGTTTGCTAGATTTTCATCCATTCTTGCTGTACGCTCACCACCTGTTTGCCGCTATGCCCTTTATACATAGAAATAAAATAAATCACGTTTTTCGTTCAATCGAATTTCCAAATGTCGCATGAGGTATGGGTTGGGAGAGCCCGAGTCAATAAAAGGTTGTCGGCTCGAAGTTGGCAATACCTCTAAACCTAATTTCCTCCTCCTGTAGAAGGGGTTAGGTCGTGATAAGCACTAGAGCTTAACAATCTGCTACAATCCAATTGATCCTGCCATAACCCCTAACATTATCCACTGCTTCATTGAGCATCACTTAAGAATCAACATTAATGTAGGGCTGTCAATTTTATATCAAATCATTTTATTTTGGTTGTTATCAAAATTGTTTTCACATTGTAGTTTGTTTGGGTGTGATGCGCTGAAGTTAATTGCTTTGACTTTCTTCTTACTTATTATTGCATAAGGAATAAGAATTTTTTTAGACATTGGTGTTATTAGCTGATGCATTTATACGCTAATACTTGTTCTGCTAATTAATTTTCGCTAGTTACCTCCCGGTTCACCTGCACTTTGGGGTAGTCTTCGTCAATGGGGCCGAGATGGAAGGGAAAGGGTGCAGAGGTCAGAGCACAAGCCGATCCGATGTCCGAGATTATATCGCAGCTCAAGTCATCTTTAATTGAGTCAAATGCTCATGGTTTGCTCTCAGGTTGCTCTGTTCTTCTTGCGGTAGAGGCAGTTCAAAGTGATCTTCTAAATCGGGCATGTTTTGGCCGACCGGTAGTCACAGCTGAGAAGGACAGGCAATGGTTTCAATTGAGTATGGAGGAAGCCTTTTACCTTTGCTATACCCTGAAATGCCTCAGGATTCACGGTGGAGATAACTGTCGAAAAACCGATGAAGAGTTATGGGAATACATGACGGCCAAGAAATCTACGTTCCCCGAATTTTTCAAAGCTTATGCTCATCTTCGGACGAAAAATTGGGTGGTGAGGTCGGGATTGCAGTATGGAGTAGAATATGTTGCATACCGGCACCATCCGTCTCTTGTCCATTCTGAATATGCCGTGCTTGTTTCGACAGTGGGGGACGGTGGCGAGAATGGGCGATTGAGGGTATGGTCGGATGTTCATTGCACGGTCCGTCTTTGTGGGAGCGTAGCGAAAGCACTCTTGGTGCTTAACATCAGCAAGTGCGGGCATGGCGATGCATCTCCTTCGTGCGTGACTCTCTACTCTGTGGAAGAGCGAGTCGTAGCAAGATGGAGTCCGAAAGATTGCCGCGAAGATCATTCGAACGCGGTTAATGGCGATTGACCCAGCAGAGAATTTCGTTGTTTTCCTTTTTTGTCCTTTTTGTTTCTTGTTTTCTGGGATATGATATGAAGTCAATGGCAAAAACCATGCGAATCATTTTGTGATTATAAAGGAAGACAAATACTCAACTTCGGAAATATAATCTAGTCCGATTTGACATTCAAAGCCTTAGTGCAGATCTAGGGCGAATTAGGCTGCGTTTGTTTGTATTTTTTTTTTTTTAAACACTTTTTTCTGTTTTTTTGTTCCAGGAACAAAAAAAAACAAACAAGAAACACAAATTTTGTGTTTTGCTTTTTTTAAACACTTTGAGAAACACTTTTTTTTTCTTTTTTCTCTTATTTTCTTGTTCTTTTTCTTTTGGCTGGTCGCCGGCCTCGGCCATGGCCGGCGGCCTCGCCCAGCCATGGCGAGGCTTGCCGGCCCCCGGCGAGGCCGACGCTCGCCGTCCCCGGCGAGGCCGAGGCTCGCCGTAGGCCCAGCGAGGCCGACCTCGCGCCGGCTGGGCGAGCTCGATCTCGCCCCGGATCCGGCGAGCCGACCCTTGCCGGCCGGCGACCGGCCAAAAGAAGAAAAAAAAATGAAAAAGAAAAAAAGGAAAAAATAGAAAAAAATAGAAAAAATAAAAGAAATAAAAAAATTATCCAAATTTACCAAACATGTTTCTGTTTATTTTTTATTCCCTAACAGTTTTTACCAAACACGTTTTTTTGTTCAAAAATTATTAGGAACATAAACATTTTTTTCTATTTCCCGTTCTGCTCCCTAAACAATTTTTAAACAAACACAAACAAGTCACGCTCCTTATCTTCTTCAAACCAGATGGACTCCTTGATTGATGTTGGCCGATCATGTTCAAAGTAATCTAATTGTCTTCGGAGATTTGTCTACTATATTCTGGATGATGTTGAGCTTCCTCTGCCTTTTTATATGTCCTCCCCTATCTTTAGTGAATGTTTCGGTATGCATCCTAAACTTCCATCGGATACTCATCGCGAGTTTCCGATCCTTTAGACGTGTGTATCCCTCGGTCATGGATTCCTCGACTCAGGACTTGAACTTCCTTTCACGTCTCGAGTCTATCAATGTTATGCTATGTGTTATAATTTCCATTTTCTAAAGTTGTTTTTTCTCCAATAGTTACAGAATAAAACATGGATGAAAAAGTATTTGAAACAAAGTAATGAAGGACAACAAATTGACGTTCAATTACTTTAAAAAGTGAACTGAAATTATTGTCGAATTAGATAATTTGATATAAATTAAATTTAGAAAACATCCTAGATATTTATGGTATACGATAACTCACCTTGGAAAGAGGAAAAGATTAGATTTTCCAAGATCCACGATCAAAATTGAACAGAAAAATCTATAATATGTTCGTATGGAATTACTTTATCAAAATTGAAAAATGAAAATTTTACTTTTAATTTTTTTATTTTTGGGGTCGGAAAAGATAACTAAATTGTAGTTTCTTCTTAAAAAAAAAAAAAACACGAACCTCAAAAACAATGTAGGTCCCATAAAGTACCAGGGGATCAATAAGCCAGCCTCTAGGAGCAACATGATGGTCGCATCTATGGTCTTGGCAACCCCGTCCGCAGCTTGATTTGCATCTCTCTAACGGTGGTCTAGACCCAAATTTTTGAAATGGGCCATTAATTCGCAGGCCGGCAAAGCTGGTTCTTGGCCTGCCACCGCCACCGCCACCGCCACTGCCCTTATCTGGTCGCTTCAAGCTATCTGACTCCAAAATTTAGGTAGAGAGAAGCGCACGCACCGCCTCAAGGAGCGCGCAGGGGTTTCAATCTTGTCCCAACCGTGGAAGCACAAACCCTCTTCGCAGCTCTTCCGGTTTGATCTCTGCAGTGACGATGTCTTCTCCTTCTTCTTCTTCCCGCAACATCTGCCATCGCTTGTGCAGAAAACGCGGGAGAGCTCACATGGAGGATGGAACCAGGAAACGTCCATGGTCAGATCTGCCGCCGGAGATTCTCTCCATGATAGGGTATTGGCTCCACACTAGCGTGGACGTCCGGTTCCGCAGTGTCTGCTCTTCGTTCCACTGCTCGATCTGCCCACCTCGCCACCATGCCCCGCGGTTCCCCTTCCGAATCCCTCGCAAGCCGTGGTCGGCTTTCTTCCTCAAAAAGAGCACGGTCTACACCCTCGAGACACCGGGTGGAGCCGCCCTTTCCGGTCGCAGGGGTGGCTGCTGAAGCTCGAGGAGACGGAGCTCCGGCACATGCAGATGCTAAGCCTATCCTCGCGGCGGTAGATCACATCTTTGCCCCGCAAGTTCCCAGAGATGCTCGATTCTCTCCAGTACTGAATCGTCAAAATCCGTAGAGAATACACGCTCGGTTAGGGAAGGGGAGGCCTCGATCAAAAAAAGGTGGCTTGATCTGTAAGAGTTTTCCTAATGTGGACTAAAGAGAGATAGAAGGTTTCTTAATTAGTCTAATATGGGCTCGCTAGTGTGGGCCGAGTTGAGCCTGGCCCGTAATGAGGGGGACTGGCTGGAAACTCTATAAATAGTGCTCAAGTCTCTCCTCTAACCCTAATTCTCACATGTATCCTCACCTAAGGGGCGTTTACCTAACGCTACACGTGAGGGGGCCGCCACGTGAGGGGGCCGCCTCATTGAGCTAGTGATACAGAGGGCAATAGATGAGAATGACTTGATGCGTACGTGAGGGGGCCGCCTCATTGAGCTAGTGATACAGAGGGCAATAGATGAGAATGACTTGATGCGTACGTGAGGGGGCCGCCGCCTCATTGAGCCAGTGATACAGAGGGCAATAGATGCGAAGGACTTGATGCGTACGTGAGGGGGTCGCCGCCTCATTGAGCTAGTGATACAGAGGGCAATAGATGAGAATGACTTGATGCGTACGTGAGGGGGCCGCCGCCTCATTGAGCCAGTGATACAGAGGGGATGCGAAGGACTTGATGCGTACGTGAGGGGGTCGCCTCATTGAGCCAGTGATACAGAGGGCAATAGATGAGAAGGACTTGATGCGTGGATCCCCTTTATATGTGGGTAATCCCTTTTTCTGCTTCCGCTTTATATTCGATGGATCCAGGTGCGTTAATCTTTCTACTCAATTATGCATGTTTTTGTTCTGGTTATGGAGATCTTGCGCTATTTGCGTCTAACATGATCTATATGAAGTTGGGCTGAAAGCAGTGATGCATCCGGATTGTTGTGTATGGTCTGATCTAGGTCAGTGCTTGGTTTATTTCATTAATGAAGAAGGGCAATTAGCTTATTGGAAGTACGGGTATGAGAACGGGAGCCTTGTAGATGATCCACAAGGCGGCCTTAGACATTGCAGTCTATGAAGGCAAAGTCTGCTCGGTCGACCATTTGGGGTCGGTTTCGCAGGTCGATTCATCCTTCAGACTTCGAAGTATCTCGTCGTCAGTCCCCAACGGCGGCTTGAGGAAGTACTTGGTGGTGTCGAGTGGTGATCTTTATGTGGTGGATAGACACGAGGAAAGCTTCAGGAGGCGGGAATTCAGAGCCTACAGATTGGATCGACAATGTGGGAGTTGGGAGGAGGTGAGTAGCTTGGGCGATTTGATTTTCTTCATTTGCAAGGACTAGTCGTTCACAGTCACGGTGAGGGAGATTGACGGGTGCAAGGCGGATTGCATCTACTACGCGGACAGGAGCCATCCCTGATTGAAGCCTTTGATGTGTACTGCTTGCGGAAGGTACCCTCAAGTCGGAGGGCAAAAGTCTGAGAGTGAATGAAACAGAGAATATGAATAGAATAAGACTGATAAAAAAAAAAAAAGTCGGAGGGCGACTCCCTAGGGGTCGATTCTTACCTGTTTTACAATTCCTGGTGCGATATTGGAATGGTCCTTCTTATTGTTGGGAAGTACGGGGACGAGACTATATAGGACAGCTTGGCATAATTAAGACTTCTATTTTTAAGGGGGGAAAAAAAGAGAGAAGAAAGGATGTTATTAGATTATACTCTCAAATGAATTTGAGAAAATACAATTTTATGTTGAGAAATTTTGTGCAAAGTATTGCGAAAAGCAAGCGATCGAACAATAGGATAAATAGAACAGGGAAATAAATCGAACATCAGATTTATATGATTCAATTGTAGTGACTTACGTTCACAAAGCGATCAATAACAAATTATACTATAGATCAAGTGATACAATAGATATTACACACTCAAGTCACTCAAACATTCTCACTATTTTCCAAACTTCAATTACACCCGATATCTCGTGTAATGTTTAGCTTCAATAATTTCTCACGAAATAATCTATTAATCTCAAAAATGAATTATATATGTAAATATTTTACCACAAGATTTAATTGATTTGAACACTAATTCTTATTGGATGTAATTCATGAATAAGTTATGTTGCACAAATCCACTGTCAAGCACCCAACCTATCAACATCACTTTACAAGTTGTGCACCCACGGCACTTCCAGCTTTTCACTGTCAACTACGGCACGAAGATTTGCTGCACTTTGATCAACAACGGCGCTTTCGACTTCCAGTAATATACGAAACCGAACCCTGACCGAATCAAGGTCCACTTCAAAGTGCGCCTGGACTTCTCAATTTGAGGCCAAAGACTCCAAATCTTATCCAGAAATTTGCTGAAGAATCCAATTAAAATCCACTTTCCATTCTTGACTTTTTACCAAAGTCCACAACTTCCTATTTTTGTAATTAATTTATTGATTTCCGAAATTTAGATTAATTTATTTGGCATATGTGATTAGAAGGGGAAAAAGAATTCATGTGATTACAAGAAAAAAGAAGTGAGCATTAAAGGATTAAATCAAAATGACTATAATTGGACGGATGCGGAAGGATTGAAAATACACAAAATTGACTGCAGCCAATCCCTCTCGGTCTTTTCTTTTCCTCTTCCTCTATCTCTTTCCGAACACCTTTCTCCTTTTCTCTTAATCTCTTGTATCAAGAGAAATAAATCATGACAATTTTTGATATAATATAAGAATAACAATATATTCTGAACCATAACAAATTAAATCACAAATAATTATAAATTATCGTGAAACTCACATTTTCAAAAATTTATGATTTATAATAGAATATTATTCTCATAGTATCCAAATAACTATTATGCTAGCAAAATCCATCTATCAATCATGATTTGAAAGGAAATAAAAACAAAATTGGGGAAAATAATTAATTGAAAAGAGGCTAAAAAAACATTAGGGAGCTCTAGAAAAAAAAAAAATTCCCCAAACAGTCCCCAACTTTCGGTTACCAAAATTAATTTAATTTTTTTTTTATTATTATCTTGCAAACCAAACAATGCGTCTCGAACATTATTGAGGAAACAGATGTGGGTGGAGATGCGGTTGGTAAGTTGGTAACCATCAGTGACCTTCCATCCATGCAGGATACTCACTTCGAAAAGTGCCCTCTGCACTCCCTCGATATCGGAATGGCGAGCCTTTCCAAAACTCCTTTTTAGGTATCGCACGTGCGAGGGCTCCGCTCGGTTGAAAATGAGCAACACCATCTGTCGTGCGCTTCTCTCGCCATCCATCATCTGGACGAGCCTCCGAGAGGATCGGGATGCGGATCTTGGACCACCAAACGGCTTCGTCGGGAAGTTGCGAGGATGAGCCGACCCCCTGACTTTTGTTGGATCCACATACGGAGACTCCGGCGGCCGCGAGGCAGGCATGGAGGCGACCAGGAAAGGACGCGGGAGCCGCGCTGGAGCCTCCTGGAAAGCTCAAACACACGTCATAACGGGTGGAGACGCATGCAACAGGACCTGGATGAGGAACACATAAAAGCCAGAGCGTTGTCCATCGATTTCTTCTTTACTATGATCGATTGCGCCCCCTAGGGGTGTGCATGGTATGGGCGGGCGGTTCCTGACCTAGAACCGGAACCGCCCACTAAGGACCGGTTCCGAAAAATGGAACCGGGATCCACCTATTTGTTCCATGGATCCACCCGGGAATTGGACCGCCAGTCCGGTCCGGTTCCCGGGTGGATCCATGGAACCGATCTTGACGCGAAATAATTTTGGTTTTCAACATAAAACGATCGAGTCTATGCGTTGGGAAGGAGGGAGGAGGTCTATGGTTGGGTTGTCGCGAAACAATTTTCCGCGGTTGTGGCGGGTGGTGGCCGACACAAGGGGGCGAATAACAGCGGCGGAGGAGCAGCGGCGGTGGCGGCGTCGACGCTCGGGGAGGAATCGAAATAGCGATAGGATTATGAGAAACCAAGGAAGAGACAAAGAGAGAGAGAACCGAAGACGAAGAGAGTGAGGAGATGAGATATAATTTAGGGTTTCTTTTAGTAATTTTTTTTTTTAATATTAAAAAGGTTCCGGTCCGGTCCGGGTGGGCGGATCCGCCCATGAAACCGGGAACCAGATCGGTACCCACCGGTTCCAAAATATTGGAACCGGAACCGAACCAGTTCCCTCAAGAACAGCCAGTTCTGGGTGGTTCCGGTCCGGTTCCGGGCGGTCCAAGCGGTTCCCGGGTATTTTGCACACCCCTAACGCACCCCCTCCCTCCCCTTTCTCTCTCTTTAAATGGAACGGGACCAAATTGCCTGGGGCCTTCTCGGCTGCAATACTTTCACGCCTAGGGGCTTTTTTTGAATAATATTCCCTTTCAGTTTTTTCTTTTAAATAATTTGAGACAAGTGTCAAATTGTAAATGGACCTATTGAAAAAATGCCACTTCGGCCACAAACCACTAAATATTTTCTCTCTCTAACTTTTCACAACTAAATAACTCAAAATACAATCCCACATTTATAGATCCACTAAACTCGGCTCCATCAAGCATGCCACTTGAACATCTTGCGACCAGGTGAACCGCTAATGGACTAACCTTGTTAGAACAGATGAATTTGGACCTTCTCTTCTTAAGGATCCTTTTTCCACCATCCTTCCATCATCTATTAACTTCAAGATAGGCATTCATTTGTCGGCATTGGATCTAAGCAAGTGCTTGGGCACATCTAGTCGAAATTTATTACACATCTGCCACAAAACAACATCAACAATTTTTCCAACCATGTGTCCATCGTACCTGTCAAACAACACAAGAAATAAAGACGTGGAGATTTTGTGAAATTATTTACAATTATTATAAAAGTTTAAATTGTACAGAGAAGGGATTATTTATATTTAGGACTTTTAGCTTCTGATATAATGTATGATTCTGTGAGACCACCACCATCAATTATTTTAAAAACTTAAAGTTTTAAATAAAGACATGATTTATAATTTAAATATCATAACAAATTATATTTAATTGTCGTGCGAGGATCTTGCAGGTACAAAAAAGAGAGTAAACAAGGCATACGTTGATGTGAGTTTGCACCTGCCATTATTAGATTTAACTTCGCATCCCTTCAATTCGCAAACATCTTTGAGCGCTCGTAGGCCTTCCCCAGTGGCACCCATGAGAAGACGCTGCTCCCGTGAACGGAAGGCATCCCCGAATCTCCCTCTTAGGTGTCGCACATCGGAGGGTACCACACCGTAGAAAAGGGGCACGATCACGTGTCCCCTGCTATTGCTGCACTCCGACATTTTTGCAAGCTCATGCAGACACCATTTGCTAGAAGCATAAGTTGGAGAGAGGATCGTAATGTAGACTGTACACCGCGTGATCGCACTGAGAAGCTGTGAGCCAAACTCCTCGCCGATGGGAAGATTGGTGTCGTCTTTGAAAACTGAAACTCCAGCATCCATCAAGCCTTTGTAGAGATTATAGGCAATGCCATGGTGAGTATCGGCACCTCTAAAGTTCAAGAATACGTTGTACCTGGCACTCTGGAAAACATTCTGTAAATCTGGCTGGAAGCATCTCATAACAGTTGGGACTACTATCTTCAATAGTTCATCTTCGCTTCTATCAAACACCACGATCCGTGAAAAAAGGATGGCCAACCAGGATATAAAATTAGGATGGAATGGCATGAAAGGAAGAGAAATAGGGGAAGCAACCACCAGAGAAAAGAATGTATGGAAACTAGTTTATTTGAAATAGAAGAATAAATGAACACTTCATTTGGCATAGGTGATTATAAGGGAAACACAAATTCATATGAGAGTAATGAAGTATTAAATTATAATGACTCTAATTGGACGGATTTGGAAGAATTTTGTATACACAAAATTGACTACACCCAATCCCTCTCGATCCTTTTTTTTTTCCCTCTTTCTCTGTCTGTTTCCTTATATCCGAACAAGAGAGCACCTTTTTTTTTTCTTTTCTCTCAATCTCCTCTACCAAACACAACGTAATAGGAAAGAAAAAAACAAAATCGGGGAAAAAAATTTAATGGAAGGGAGCTGTAGTGTCGAATCCCCAAACCATCCCTAACTTTCGATTACTAAAAATAATTAAAGTTCGTCTTAGTATCTTGCAAACCGAACGATGCGTCCCAAACATTATTGAGGAAAGAGATTTGGGTGGAGATGAGGTCGGTACCCGTCAGTGATCTTCCATCCATGCAACATACTCACGTCGAAAAGTGCTCTCTGCACTCCCTCGATGTCAGAATGGCAGGCCTTTTCAAAACTCCCTTTCAGGTATCGCAGGTGCGAGGGCTCCACTCGGTTGAAAATGGGCAACACCATCTGCCGTGCGCTTCTCTTGCCCTCCATCACCTGGACGAGCTCGTGGAGGCACCTATCGATGGACACATAATCCTCCGAGAGGATCGGGATGCAGATCTTGGACCGCCAAATGGCTGCGTCGGGAAGTAGCGATGACGGTGAGCTGGCCGCCTGGCTTTCGTCGGGACGGCATATGGAGACTCCAGCAGTGGCGAGGCAGGCACGAAGGCGACCAGGGAAGGACTCAGGAGTAGTGTCGGAGCCTCCTGGAAAGCTTAAAAACACATCGTAATGCGTCGAGCCGCATGCAACTGGACCTGCACGAGAAACACATAAAGCCAGAGCGCCGGCCATTGATTTCTTCTTTTACTCTGATCGGATTGTGTCCCCTCCCTGCCTCCTCTCTCTCTTAAAATGGAACGGGACCGGCCACTTGCGTCCTCCAGATCCGAGATCAAATTGCCCGGAGCCTTCTCGGCTGCTGCACCTTCACTAGGAGGGGAAATGGCGCGGTGACTTCTCGGCGTCTTTACCATCATTTCTTTTCCGCGTCTGCGCGTGACTGACTCGTTTCCAATTAAGAAAAGTGAACAGGGCAGACGATGAAGCGAGGTTTAAGTTTAACCTTGGCATAATGATCAGCCCATTTGCTGGGCTGGTTGACTGCACGAAACATCCCAAGACCAAAGTGCACGGTGCCTTCTCGGGGTCGTCCCAGAACCCGATCGTTAGGCCTTTATTTTCCTCTCCGCGTGGTGAGCATCATCTCCATTATTGACTGTACAGTTTGTACGCTTCATCCTGATCTCTTCTAGAGAAATAAGAGTGCCTTATTATTTCCGAGACAAAATTACAAATCCCTTCATTTTCTTTTTGGACGGGTAGGCCTGAAACTTTATAATGCATACGAATTATAAAACTTTTTTTTTGTACATTTATTTAACACCTAAAATTGGCTCATCGTCCAGACTCTAAAGTTTTGATAGTCTGAAAACATTACCATTAAAGAATTAAAAAATGAAAAATAGGAAGAAGCTCCAACATTAATGGTGCGTTCATTTCGCGGAAATGAATGGTTAAAAAAAAACCTAAACATGAAAAATGAATAATTTAAAAAAATAATTTTTTAATTATTTCAAGTAATACAAGAAATCATTTATAGGATAATATTTCCAAATTCTTCATTTTTTGCAAAACAAACCGAGCCTACCGACCAAAACAAAAAAAAACCGAGCCTAACTTAAGGGTGCTGTTGTCAATTTATTAAAAAAGGTGTGAAATAAGCTATGGTGTGCAAATAGCATCACGCTTTAGACCAAAAAAAAAATATCACGCTTTAATAATGTCCAAGTTAACGATATTTATAAAGTGAGTAATTAAGCATAATTAACAAAAGAAAATAAAAGGATTGAGATCTATTAATTGTTTCCCTTTGAATTTTTTTTCCCTGTATTCATCCTTATAAGAAAATTTATAAGTTAAGCCCGATAATTGTGAGCCTAATTTCCACTAACCGTGGGATTAAGTGGGCCTTTAGGTGCGAAGGCTTTAAACATTTATGCTAATACGACTTTACGTGAACCAAGTGCAATTGATAATGCCTCCGAAACACATGCACTGTCCATAGAATTGAAGGCAATCGCCATTGAACATGGCACCAAACTAATTATAAAATCTAGCTATATTAAGATATGGTGTACTTAATGTGCATATTAAGATGAGTAGGTTTTTGTTGCAATCCAATTAATTCGTTTGTTAAGAAAAAATAGAAAAAAGAGTATACGCCCATCCCCGTGGAGATAAATAGTGGGAAAATAGAACATTCAATAAAATAACATGTGAAGATTTTGATTTACTGATTCAATAAAATATTAATTTCCATAAAGGTAGAGTTGAGCAAATTAATAAGTTACTTGGGAATTATATTGAACAAATTTAAAAAAGTGAGAGATTTGTTGATTATTTTCCATCAATGGTCATGTATGGCCATACTGTATAAATTTATGCACAGGTTTTTCGAAATTATTTTTTTGAAAAGCTTAAGGTTTTTTGTTGGTCAGGAAAAAAAAAAGCTTAAGGTTGAAGCGTCATTATTTTTGCTTAATTTATAGGTAAAATTCATTAATCAGGTTAATGTGATTAGCAAATACATGTTACCACAGTGCTTGCCTTTCCCAAAGTTGGAAGCCAGACCTGCTTCTCAAGTTCACAAGAAAATTACCTTGCGTTTTCAGTGATAGGATAGATGGCCGAACCCTTTTCCTCAAGTTTACAAGAAAATTAGCTATCAATGATTCCCCAGATGACCAAAATCTAGGATCTCTTCTTTATAAAGCAATAATTATAATTTCCATAAAACCGCATCAATACAGATAGCTGCCTTGGAAATTTCGGAACATCCCAGGTGAACCAGCAATGAATAACGTAGACTTAACGAAGATTTGCAGTCAATAGAACACAATATACAAGAATATCGACATCGCGAGATTGACTTATCATATACACTACATCATTCGCAAGAATATATAGACCACTGGCTATAATGAGTCTTCACGCATTCAAATCAATACGAGCACCCTCTCTAAGCATTTACAGATACTCTAAACTCGACCCCATCGGGCAATGTCACGCTTGAAGATTTAGCCACTTGGCTGAACCGCTGAAGGACTCGCCACTATTACAACATCTGAATTTGTACATTCTCCTATTAAGAGTCCCTTTTCTCGCTATCCTTCCACCGATAATTAATGCTGAGATGAGCATTCATGTGCAGGCGTTGAACCTTAAACATCTCATAGTATGATCTTCTTCCCACGATTATCGATGCTAACCAACCGAGTGCTCGGGGACATCAAGTCTGAAGTGATCGCGCAACCGGCTCAACGTTCCTTGAACAACTTTCCTGATCACCTCGCCATCATGCTTGTCAAACAACACGAGAAACAAGGATACTTGGAGGATGTAGAACGACGGCTCTATTCTTATTGTCGCCTGAAGATCATGTGAAATATAGTAAACAAGGCATATGTTGAAGTGAGTTCGTACCAGTCATTATCCTGCTGCCATCCCAGTAGGTCGCCAACAGAAACGAGAGCTTTCTTGGCTTCCCTAGTGGCATCCACGCCCCGAAAACAGTTCTCACGTTTACAGAAGGCATTCCCGAAATTCTCTTTCAAGTTTCGCACTTGGTGTTGAGAAAACATTCCTTAAGTTGTTTTGATGATTGACAAAACTTAGAAACTTTGTTTCTCATAAAAAGTATTTTCAGATTAAAAGTCTGATGAGATATTATTAGACGTTATCAATCAAAACTAGAGTCGTTGCTCTATTACTTTCTCTATTATGTATTTTACAAATCAGGTAGGAAGGAATAAATCACCATGGCTAGTGGCAAATTGGCTTGATTCCCTACTATATTTATGAAGAGTTTCAAAAGGAAAGTCTTGCAAATATCCTTCAGGGATTCAACTTTCCTAGGATTTATTTCTAAAGGTGAAACATTCTTTCTATTCATAAACACTCGACTTTTTAGAAACCCAATCTATTGTATGGCGACATAAATTATGGAAAGCATCAATCTTGATGATCCCAAGCCATCAAATCTTCTCAACTAGATCCGGGCCAATGGGTAGATTGGTTGGGTAAGTCCTCTTGGAGATATGTCCAATGGTCGGCTTGGATTAGGAGGAGTATAAGAGGAGATTTTGAAGCTAAAGGAAATAGATATCACATTCATTAGATTTGAAACTTTTAATTTCGAGAGTTTGAAAAGTGTGTTTGTGATCTCATACATTCGTCTTTGCTGAGCGATACTATGTAACCTTTTAGAGGCTGGGAGTGTAAGGAGTTGTTCGTACATACTTGAATACTTACAACTCGGGACTTGTAACCTTTTATCGGTTCTTACTAATGAATTTCATCCAATAGGCTACAGTGCGGGCAATCTTGAAGCCATCAGATGTTCTCAACTAGATCTAGCCCAATGGATAGATTGACTGGATAAGTCCTCCTGAAGATACGTCAAACGGTTAGCTTGTATTAGGAGAAGTATAAGAAGAGATTTTGAAACTAAAGGAAATAGATATCGCATTCACAAGATGTGAAACTTTTAATTCTAAGAGTCTAAAGAGTGTGTTTGTGATCTCATACATTCATCTTTGCTAAACGATACTGTGTAATCTTTTAGAGGCTAAGAGTGTAAGGAGTTGTTCACACATACTTGAGTACTTACAGCTCAGGATTTGTAACCTCTTATTGGTTCTTACTAGTGAATTCCAGCCAATAGGCTGCAGCGTAGGAGAGTAGACATAAACTTGCAAAAGCCGAACCATTATAAACTTTTGTGTGCACCAATAAGATCTGATCACTTTATTAGAAATTGTCTCACTGGGATATTTAATTAAATTCTTTTATTTTCACAAAATCACATATTCATCCCCCTCTAGGTGATAGTTATAGCCATGACACTTGGTGGGGTTAGACTTTGTAGAAAATGGGGAAGATAACGTGTCCCATGCTCTCCTTGCACTCCATCATTTTCACGAGCTAGTGAAGGCACTACTTGCTTGAATCATAATCTAGGGAGTCGATCAATATGTAGATTGTACATCATGAGATCATGTTGCCAAGCTGTGAGTTGAACTCCTCACCAATGTGAAGGTCCGCGTCATTTTTGAAAGTAGAAACTCCGGCTTCCATGAGGCTGGTGTAGAGATTAGAGGCAAAGCCATGGTGAGTATCAGCACCTCTAAAGCTCAAGAACACGTTGTACTGAGTGATAAGAAAAACTCTATGGAAGTCTAGCTATAAGCGTCTTCGAACAATTTGGACCATTGCCTTCACTAGTTCTTCTTCATGCCTATCAAGCACCATAATCTGTGAAAAGGATGGCAAATTAGTGTATGGGATCGAGACGGAACGACGTGAAAGGAAGATAGAAAAGAATGGATGGACACTTTTGTATATTTAAATAAAAAAGAGTGAATTAACAAGGTGATTAGAAAGGAAAAGAAGAGATTCAAATGATTATAAGAAAAAAAAAAAAGGAAAAGAGAAAAAGGGAATTTTAATGTTGGTTGACTGCTAGTTAATGGAATTTAATAGAAGATAACATATTACAACTACATCTTAATCTCCCCCATCCTTCCATATTTAGACGCATCTGAAAGAATGTAAACTAATGATATTATTGGCAACACCAATCCAATTCTGCTCCTTCCTCCCTTGGGAAAAGTGTTAAAAAAGTCCTAAACTTTTTGAATTTGTGTCAATTTAGTCCTAAACATTTTTTGGTACCAATCAAGTTAAAAACATTTTTTTTTTTTTTTGTTATGCCAATTCAGTCCTTTCCGACCAATTTTGGCCAAATTTTGTTGATTGGACACCGGCCGGTTAACGTGGCCTAATCAGCGTTAACGTTGACAAATTTTAATAATATTTTAATATTTTTTATTTTTTTTTTTTTATTTTTCCTTCTCATCCTTCTTCCTCCGGCTGGTCATTAGACCTCGGCGACCGACCCGAGGCAATAGCTAGCGAGGTCCACCTCGCTAGTGGCCGCAAGGGCGGCCTCACGCCGAGCTGGCGGGGCTCACCCTCACCGGCCATGGGTGAACCTTGATCCTCACTAGATCCGATGAGGCCGAGCCTTGCTGCCCAGGCCTTAAGGGTGGCCTCGCGGCCACTAGCAAGGTGCCGACCGTCGCCTTTGGCTAATCGTCGAGATTCGACGACCGGCTGGAGGAAGAAGGACGAGAAGGAAAAAAGAAAAAATAAAATAAAAATAAAAATTCAAAAAAAATATTATTAAAAGTTATCCATGTTAGCACCGATCAGGCCACGTTAGCCAATAGATGTCTAGTCAACAAAATCCGGCCAAAATTAGCTGAAAAGGATCAAATTGGCACAACATAAAAATATTTAGGACTTAATTGGTACAAAAAAAAATGTTTATGATTAAATTGGCATAAATACTAAAGGTTTATGACTTTTTAAACACTTTTCCCCCAAAGCTTAGCTTCATAAGAAATTGCTCGGATTCCCAATGCTGAGTTCTAGACCCCGACACCTAGGTGGGCAGATCCTTGGTGCTCGGACTCAGGTCCATAATTAATAAAATGTATGTACTGTTAAGCCCTCCATGGGAGCGCAATGCTTTTATTAGCAAGTGAGAATTCAAGTTTGAATCATCGATTTATTCAATTAAATCCACTTTCATTCAATAGCTTAAAACCAATGAGCTGTAAACCAACCGGATAATAATGATAGCTCATGCTCACATCTCTTTTTCAATGAAGAACTTTTTCACCTAGTATCCATACACGTACATTTCACAAATCCATCTTTATATTTGAGCGTCTTATGTTAGGCCCACTTTCCCTCAAATCCAAGCATCCTTCCACCCCTGCATTATCGCAATTCGAATGGAACCTTTACTTTGGCCCAACCGAGTTCGACAAGGAACCTAACATTCACCTTTCTGTATTATCTTTTTGTTCTTTTATCTTGATGACTTAGAGTTGATGCAATTTTGTTGACACCTATTTTTAGCAAATTTAGGAAAATAAGGAAAATAAAAATTGCATTGGAACAAATAAAAAGAAAAAATGGGGAAAATTGATTTGATTGATTATGCATGGAAGTTTGAAATTCTTATGAGTATTCAGATTTTGATAAATGCAGAAACAATTGAAAAATCAAGTGAATAAGAGGCAAGAATTTTGCAAAATGGAAGAAATCTGGCGAGGATCGAGCTGATTGCGAAATCACGTTCCGATTTGCGAGCTTGATTTAATGCAACAGAGGATGGAAGTTTAAAATTTTCCATAGAAAGCGGCTGATCGAAACCACTATAAAAGGGGTTGACCTGCACGATTCGGGGATTCAAAAAAATCAAGAGAGAATTCGTAAAAAAAAGGATTTCTCCTTCGTTCTTTGAGAGAGCAAAAGGAAAAAGCTTTAGAAGAGAAAAAAAGTCAAAAAAGTCAAAAAAGAAAAGAGGGAAGAGACGTGAGGGCAGAGGGTGCAGCGATAGAGAGAGAAAGAAAAGACGTGCAGCGAGAGAAAAGAAAAAAAAAAGAAAAAGATGAAGCACTGTTCATCTCCTTCGTGAAGACTCCTCGCCGGTGTCCACTTCCACTCGACGCCCGCAGCAACCGCCTGCTGTCCTTTGCACCGGCCACGCCTCGGCCCACCTCCACGGCCACACATCCACCAGCCACCGCAGGGCCCGCGACCCGAAGCCCGCTCGGCTCGCTGCGCCGTCGCGAACCCCCGCACCGAGCCTCGCTGCGTCCTCGACACCGCCACGCCCGATACCGCGCTCCCACCCTCGCCAATGCCGCGCCGCTGCAACACCCCGCGACGCCGCCCGTCGATCTCCGAGCTCCGCCGTGCCTCCGCACCGCCACCTCACCGGTTCGCTCACCTCCGCCGTCGCGCCTCGCCCGCGCCCGTCGCCGCAAACCTCCTTCGCCCCCGATGTCCGGCGGATCCGCTGCCGATGCCGCCGCCCAACGACTTGCGAACCAGCTCCGATCTCCGCCGCCCGAGTTCGAGCCCACCGCCGTCCATCGTCGATTTACCCCCTTAGGTAGTTTTTGTTCTTTTTAATTTATTTTATTTTACTTTTATAGTTTAGCTTATTTTATTTCTTATGTTATTTTTGCTCATTGCATTTGATAGCATTTTTAGTTTAGCTATTTAATTTGTAATGATGGATGTTAAAATTTGTGAATTTAGTATGCATTATCCATAGGGATTTTTGTCCGAAATTAATATAATTATTAATTTGACCCGAGAGACATCGGATCATTTTTCTAATTATTTTTTTTAATTTCTGGGCTTTTTGATAGAATCTCAATCATAATAATTATTTAATTTGGTCCGTAAGACTTCGGACCAGATTTGTTAATTATTTTAAGTTGTTGTGATGATCGGGTTAGAATAATTGTTAATTTAACTTTGTGAGACGTCGGTTATTTTTTCAATTATTTTGATCATTTATTTAGTGATTATATTAATTGTTTAGATTTAACCCTTGTTTAACAATTATTCAACTAAAAAAAAAGCTAAAATTTTTTTAAAAAAATCAAAAAAATCAAAACATTCAAAAAGATTTGCATGAGCATATAGGACATTAAGGTTTAAATATAATAGACACGTAGGTTTAATTAATCAAATTTTTAGGATTATATTTCTAGGATTGCATTTTTAGATAATATTTTTAGGACTGCATTTTTAGATATTTTAAAAGAAATAAGTTAGGATTAGACTTAAATAACCTTTTTAGAGTTTTAGATAATTGGCACATTTTCATCCTCTTTTTTTTAAAATAAAAAAAAAATAGTCTTCTAAGACAGAATAGCGTTTAAGTCAAATTAATCACAAAAATGGATTAGAAGATTATTTTTAGGTAGATTAATTAGGGTTTTCATAAATTCTGAATTTCAATAAAAAAAATGCAAAAATACTAGATGCATGTTAACTAGTTTGCATAATAGAATCATTTAATCAGAATTTGTTAATTAGTAAAATTAGGTCATGAGGTGCATGTTAATTAGTTTGCATAATAGGCCCATTTAATTAGAATTTGCATATTAATAAAATTAAGTCATTTAGTTTTAAAATACATTTTAATAAAAGAATTCTAATTTTTAAGAAAATCCAAAAAAAGTTGTTTGCTTGCTTTGTGTGATGCAATTTATTTATTTGAATGTTTTAATAATGGATGAGCACCCGTGTGGTCACCACATTTGCATAATAATGATTTAGCTTAAGATAAATCCAAGCTGCCTCGCGAAAATATTTTGAAAATTAAAAGAAATGGTACCGAAAGGGCATTAGAAAATTCTAGTGTAACCAAGTCCCCGTACCCTCGGTCTCGTTCGTAGAAGTAAAATAAATCTCCCTTTATTTTACTTAGGTGTCTAGTTAACCTATCATAAACTGATTAGTGGCGACTCCTAATTAATAATCTTGCATATTTAAAATTTTGGATTTAAGTCGCGAATTGGTATGGACTTGGGAGAGCCCGAGCTAAGTTTAAAGACTAAGCAGTCCATTAACCTAGTTTTAGGTGGTGCACCCGAAAAATAGGTCGCGACAGCTTGGCGACTCCGCTGGGGACTTGTGTTAAAACACTTAGTGGACTTAGGCCAATTTTTCTTTTTCTTTTAAAATGTTTTTGTTTGGCAGCGAGGATCCCAGTACGTCCCTAACATTCCTAAGGTGTTAAATGTTCTTGCAGATGGAAGGCATAAGGGGAGTAGTCTCTGCTAACCTTTGTCTTGCAGGTTGGAGTGTAGGATTAATGATTTATTTTTCCACGATTAGAAATGTTGTTTGCATTTAAACTGTTGTGCATGTCTTATTGTTTTTAGCACTACACTATTGAACACACAACCTATGGTCAGACCTGGGCTGCGATAGGATTTCTAGGATGGTGTTGAGAAGGATACTTCCTCCAAAGCGAGACTGCTATGTAGAGGTTGACATTCTCTTCCCCGAAAGTCTTTTTATGGTGTTAAATGTGTTTGTCCATATCCGCGAGACTGCGTGACTATTGGACATTCCATTCGACGAGCAGGAGTTAGGGGGACCTGACACATTAATGCGAGACTGCAACGGTCAGATCATCCTCTTAGCTCCACTTTGTTAAGCCATTTAGATAGAAATCGAGCCTCACATCTCATGTGCATGTCTATGTGATTGCCATTAATTTTCCTTGGTGAAGTAAGTCCTCTATCCTTATATCATGCAATTTATTTTTTGAGTCGTCCATGGCAATATAAATCAATCATTGAATTTAATTCTTTTGTTAGTTAGAAATAAAATGAGGGAATTGCCATGTAATGAATCATTTGGAAAATAACAAAAACTTTGGAGAATTTATTTTCAATTCATGTCTTTATTGTTCTCATTATGGAGTTTCAAATCTTGGCCATTCCTAATTTGTGTTTAGGAAAATTTGGTTCTTGCTAGGGTGTCTGTTTTATTTTCCTAGTTATTTTTAAGAAATTCCCTTCTTGCACAGACTTTTCATGAATAAATAAAAAAATAAAAAAATGAAAATAAAATCGATTAGATCATTGTCATGGATTGACTCTCCATTTACACATCATGCTTACATGTTCCCATTTATCCCCTTTAGGTGATTATGAAGCGATCTCGCTCACCCATCCGTACGCGGTCGAGAGTTAAAATGGTAGATCGAAACGAGGCGCTGGACCGTATCATTGACAATATGAACAAGCAAATTGCACACCACCAAAATCAAGTCAATAAATTGTCTCACTGTGACTTTTCTCATCAAGCAAAAAGATTGCGATGACATAAGTACTCCATCTTCAATAAGAATTTGCGACTCGAAGAAGAGAGCCAAGAGAACTTTTGAATCGTCTCATTTTCCCGAGGTAGCTGAATTTGATGCCACCATGAAGAGACTCGTGACATGTCTAGAAGGAAGAATCTCTGATTTGAAGGGTTCACATCACACGAGCAAGGAGGGTGAAGAACTCAAGCACACATGATTCATGGTCCTAGTTAGTTCACCTTCCTTGTTTAATTAGGGGGATGCTCGGTTGCACCTCCCCCGTGGGAATTCTTATTGTTTTTTAGGAATTGTTTTCGCTTTCTAGGAATCATTTTCGATGTTTTCTCTTTTTAGGGGTTAGGAATCATAATTTTCATTCCAATAATGTAATTCATTTGATTCGATTCAATGAAATTACAATTTTATTTCAAATTTTGAGGACATGACGGGGTACTCCAAACCAGTCCAATGACGATATCCAACCATGAAAAAATATCCCCCACGGAAAAATCCTGAGGGCTGGACTTTCTCATGTCTCCTCCCAAAAACTTTTTCGAAAACAAAAAAGCATTTTATTGTCAAAAAATTCCCAAAGCTTGTAGCAGATTAAATTTGTTTGTTTGACTGACTCATTTATTTATTGTCTCAGAGCATAATTCTATCACTTGGGATATCTGAAAAAAGCGTATCAAGTTTCAATGATCATAAACCTGACTTGTGATCAACAGACTTAGAGCGCACTTGCAGTGAAAAAACAAATTTGGGGCAAGTAAAAGAAGACCATCATTCTCTGGTGGAAGAGATGACCGATTGGGGGCATGACAGGTCTTGGTAGCGACCTGATTGGGATAAAGTCTCGACCCGAGCCAAAATGGATGTGTAATTCGAATTTACTTTAATGTTGCATAGTATCATACTGATGCACGTTCTCTTGTGCAGGGGCAAAAGTGGACCACTGTCTTAACTAGTTCTTCTTCATGCCTATCAGACCACAATCCGTGAAAAGGATGGCAAATTTGGGTACAAGATCAGCATGAAATGAAGACAAAAAAGTGAAACAGCCACTGAAGAAAAGAATGGATGGACACTTTCATTAATTTGAATAAGAAGTATGAATTAATATTGTATTTGATAGAGGAGATTAGAAAGGAAAAGAAAAGATACAAATGGTTTCAAGAGAAAAGAAAATAAAGGAACGAAGGAATTAACTTTTAATGTTGTTTGGATGCTAGTTAGAGATATAAATGAAAATAACGCATTATGACTATTATATAATCCCTTTAAATCCCTCCATAATCGAATGTATATGGAGGAATTTCAACTATGCATGAAGTCGACTACACCCAGTTTATCTTGATCATTTATTTCCTTTTTTCTCTTGGTCTCTTTCATTTTTATTTAAACGAGAGAGCCCCTTTGAAACCCTCTCCCCTCCCAATCTTCTCTGCCAAACATGATGAAAAAGGAAAGAGAAACAAAATTGTGGAAAGAAATTAATTGAATGGAGGCTAACCATCCCGACTTCCGATTACCAAAATATAGGTCCGAGAACGAAGAAAATATTTGCTTCCATTTTCATTCTCGCCAACCAAATAATACTTCTCAAACATCACTAGGGAAAGAAAGAAGACAAGATTTGAGTGGAGATGAGGTTGGTACCCATTAGTGACCTTCCATCCATGTAACATGCTCACTTCTTTAAGCGCTCTTTGCACTCCCTGGATGTCGTCTGCTTCACGCGAGTGGAAAGACTTCCCAAAACTCCCTCTCAGGTATCGCACATCCGAGGGCTTCACTCTGTTGAAAATAGGAAAGACCATTTTGTCGTCCGCTTTTCTTACCCTCCATCATCTGGACGAGCCCACGGAGGCACCGTTCGCTGGACGAGTAGTCCTCCGAGAGGATCGGCATGGAAATCTTGGACCGCCGGGCCAAGTCGGGAAGTTGTGATGATGAGCCGGCCACCTGGCTTTCATCAGGTCCGCATACAGAGACTCCAGCAGCGGTGAGGCTGGCATGGAGGCGACCGCTGAAGGACTCACGAGCAGCATTGGAGCCACTTGGAAAGCTCAAAAACACGTCGTAACGTGTCGAGCCGCTTCCAACAGGACCTGCATGAGAAAAGCTTAAAGCCAGAGCATTGTCCATTGGTTTCCTCTTTACTCTGATCAATATTCCCCTTCTCTGTTCTCTCTCCGTTTCTTTTAACGGGGCCGGCCACTTATGTCCTCGAGACCTAGTCAACGCAGAGATCCAACTTGCGGACCTGAAAAAGCCCGAAGAGTGTGACACCAGACTGGAGACCAGGTGTGATTGAACTTCTGTCTTTGTAGACTGCCGTGAACGACGCGTCCAAAGCAACCGCGTCAGAGTTTAACGAGAATGTTTATCAAAGATCAACCAAAGGCAACGCGCATCGCCTGCAAATAGATAAAAGTTCAGTGGATTCCGTTTCTGCGGGGATGACCCAAAACGCAACACTTCAGAATAAAGTGGCCATGCAGCACGCAGCATTGAAAATTAACCCTTTACATCATAATAGTCGTTGTAATACTAAGCCAGAGATCGCTTTACAATTGCATATGTTTTTGCAGTTTATGCTTTGAGGAAAATCCCCTCGTGTTAGCAAGAACGCCAATGAGTACCTTCACGCCGCGATATCTAAGCGATGAGGACTAAAGAATTTGGAAATTGTAATCATTAAAATATCGTATTGAAGTGGGCCAAGAAATCAGCAAAACAGGAAAGTCCAACGTTCACTTTGAATAGGAAAATTAGAATGTTGACTCTGACTTGCACCTTGACTGGGATTAACACGGATCTGACTTAGAAGGAAATAAACTCCCACTAAAAGTCGGCAAAAGATGCTCACTCTGATGAGTCAGGGTTTTTTTTTCCTTTTTTTTTGGGAAAACGCTTGGCTCACGGTACCAAGGAAAAAGACGGTCAAACATCAGCCAAGCATCTTTCATCTCCAAAGTGGGAGACTTGGTTAACAGGTTTTTTGTTTTCATTATATGATAATTAGGGGTGATCAGGGTCTAAACTTGAACCCTATACCAAATCCTGTTATAACCGGTTCCCTTTTTTGGATTTTGTATTCGACCTTGTTTGTATTGAACCATGTACCTGACCCACTCTATTTTTCCGATCCGGTTCCATGGTCAACCTTGTTTCCACTAAAACCTGTTTTGCAATCTCCGGAAATCTTATACGATTTCGAATTTTATATTAATATGCTAGAAAATAATGTAATTTTCTTAATTTGCATTAAAACATTCAACATTTGTAATAAATAAATGCATGAACTTTTTGACTAAAAGAAAAATTAAGGATCCATATGGCTAATTATAATAAATAAAATCATAAGGTAAAAAATTAATAACAAACATTGATCTAATATTAATTATTTTCACAACTATTACATGAAGCTACTCATTTATGCAAGCATAACTTCTCTGACAAAAGAGAAATTAAGTGAGCCAATTTGTGTAGTACATAAGAATTTGGTGGCAACAAACATTGTCCATTTGTCAGACGGTGCGAGAGGGAGCCGATGAGGGGGAGAAGCAAGTGAGGAAGAGGAATGACGAAGGAAAAGTGCGATGCATGTTTGAAATAGTCAAGAGAAAAAACGCCATGTGATTGCGGGAGTAAGAATAGAAATAAGGGGAAAAAATAGGGTTTTGGATCTATACTTACAAAACCGGTTCCAAAATCGGTCCAAAATCGGTCCGGAAACCAGTTCTTGGGTGGGTAATCAATCGGGAACCGGATCTCGGACCGGTTTAAACAAGTTCTGAATTTTGGAAACCGGTTTCTGACCCTATTTTCCAGGTGGGCCAGTCCGGTTCCCAAATATACCGGGTCCGGTTGCACATCCCTAATGATAATGCATTTCCCTATAAAAAAATTATTTTCTTCTCCTATTTAAAGAAACAAATCAAAATGATACTATTCAAATAATAAGAAATATATTGAGAACTCAATTGCAATTTTTAAAATAGTGTATATTATTCTCCGGCCAAAGAAAATTGACTCAGAATCTTTTATTTTCTTTTTAACTTTAGCTTTGATTATGTGATCCTTAAGTTGTTTTTGTAATGTTTTAGGTCCATGTACATCTTCATCCATGAGACTTGGATCAATGGAACAATCTTTTTCTCTACTAATTCATTATTCTTATCTTGATTTTTTTTTTCTTTACTTCATTTGTTTTATGCAAAGTTAATTCACTTGAATGAGTGATTGTGTTCGTCTAAGTAACACCGACATGTGACACACACATGATAAGACACCACGTGACACATCAACACGTTATTTTTTAAAAAATAGAGAATTTCGACACTTTGGGACGAGTTGTATATAAAATGTGTATTTATATATTTATATATATGTGTGTGCGTGTGTGTGCGTGTGTGTGTGAGTAATATATTATCATCTCTATGATTATTTGAATCAAATTAATTTGATTCAAATTAACAAATAAATAAATAATAAAGAAAGAGTTTATAATGAATTTACATTAAAAACATTAATCCACATTTGTTAATATTATTCATTGTTTCAATTTAAAAAGTTCAACCCCATTCCAATAATCCATAAAATTTGGAGAAAAAAACAAGCAATCCACACTTTGGACTCATGTGTCATATCGTGTTAAAAAAAAAAAAAAATGAACAAATTTGAGAGCTGAATTATGTTTCACGGGAAGTAAGAGTCAAAAGAGAAAAGAAAATTAAGTTTTTCTTATTTCCCCATTTATTATTTTTATTAATTCTTATATTTTTACGTGTACATATTTTGACCCATCTTTAATTGAAAATTTTTAAAATTGATCCTCTACGCGTCAGAATTTTGAACTTGCATATCAAAACTTCCAAATTTGCTTGTCGGAGAGTGTTGAGAGAGTTAACCAGCCTATTGATTGAGTGTCGGACACGTGTCAAAATATTCGACATGATATAAAAGCTTCCGAATAATATCGATGTTTCCTAAGTTTTTGTAATAATAACGCTTTCCATTGTGAGCTGCCGGACGATTATGGTGGCTGGCAGAAGTCGAGCAATGGTTGACGATGGTGACAACACAAAACTAGAGGTCCAGGCAACATTGGGTTGCTTCGGCCGAACCATCATGGGCTTGAAGATGATAAATAGTAAGGGGAGTGGACGGAAGAAAAAAATGGAAAAAAAAAAGTTTGAAGAAAAACGGCGACGTCTTTGTTGCAAGCCAATTAATTAGTTGGTTAAGAAAAACTAGAAAAAGAGTACGCAAATCGCGTGCATTCCCTAATAGTGAAAAAATAAATTATTGAATGAAATAACACGTAAAATCTTTGATTTACTTTTTATATATAATTTTAATTATTTTAAAAGTGAGGGTGGGTAGTAATTTGTGGAACACTTGACAATTATCTTGTTTATATTTAAAAAGTAAGAGATTCTTGGTTGTACGCCAATCACGTTGATTGTCGTAAATTACAATTTTGAGCATCTCTAGTCATCTATGGTCATAATATATTTTACATAAATACATGGCTTTTTCATGGGGAAAAGTGCCAAAAAAGTCCTTAACTTTTTGTTTTTGTGCCGATTTAGTCATAAACTTTTTTTTTTTGCCGATTTATTCTAAACATTTTTATGTTGTGTCAATTCAGTCATTTACGGTAAATTTTGATTGGATTTTACTAATGGAAGTCGGCCGGTTAACGTAGCTTGATCAACGCTAATGTAGACAACTTTTAATAATATTTTAATAATTTTGAATTTTTTCTCTTTCTCTTTCTTTTTTATTCTTTTTTCTTCCCTCTTCTTCCTCCAGCCAATCACCGGACCTCGGCAATCGGCCAAAGGCGATAGCCGGCGAGGTCAACCTCGACCTCACCGGCCACCTCGCTAGTGGCCGTGAGGGTGGCCTTGCATTGGGTGGCGAGGCTCGCCCTCATTGAATCGGCGAGGGTCGAGCCTTGCCCATGGCCGGCGAGGCTCGACCTCGCCGCCCGGGCCTCGAGGGCCAAGGGCGAGCCCCGCTAGCTCGGCGCGAGGCCAACTTTCCTCGCTCTGTTCCTGATCCCAATCTTGCCCTAGAAATTTCCTCCCTCTCCTCGTTGTCGTCGTCTCTAGGGTTTTACGAGAGCTCGGGGGTGTCCTCGATCGCGTGTCTCTAGCCCAGGATTTTCGCCTGGATTCCCCTGCGATGGCGATCCATTGGGCGGGGCTCGACCCTCGCTAGATCCGGCGAGGGCGAGCCTCGCCGCCCAACCCTCGAGGGCGGCCTCGACCTCGCCGGCCGTCGCCTCCGGCCGATCGCCAAGGTCCGGCGACCGGCTGGAAGAAGAAGAGGGAAGAAAAAAGAAAAAGAAAAAAGAAAAATAGAAAGAGAAAAAAATTAAAAATTATTAAAATATTATTAAAAGTTGTCCACATTAGCATCGATTAGGCCACGTCGGCCGGCCGGCGTCCATCAGCAAAATCTGGCCAAAATTGGTCGAAATGACTGAATTAGCACAACGTAAAAAGGTTTATGATTAAATCGGCACCAAAAAAATGTTTATGACTAAATCGGTACAAAGACAAAATGTTTATGATTTTTTTTTGGCACTTTTCCCCTTTTTTTTGGTAAAAGTAAGAATGAATAAATAGTTTTAACCACAATATAAAAGAACGGCGCCAAAAACAACCACTCATAGTGACAACAAGAATCAAAGTCACTGGATTTGCAATATGGATTGAGTGATACTTGTATTTAAATTCATGAATCAAAGTCAATACAATTAGCAAATACATGCTGCATAATCCTTGCCTTTATCAAAATTAGAACCCTAACCAACTCCTAACATTCGTCTTTGAAATTTATGAAGGTAATTTTTGAAAGCTTAAATCCCACGGATGAATCCTGCATTTCTAGTGATAGAAGATAGATGGTTGGACTTTTTCTCAAATTCACGACGAAATTGCTATTGATGCTTTAGCAAATTGTAAATCAAATAATAGTTCTAGAACCTCTAGTCTTTCCTCTCTGTAAGAACCAGATAAGAATAATCACAATTTTCATAAACTGCATTATTGCATATAGCTGCTTCAAAATTCAAATAATTTAGATTTTCTAGTAGTACCGTTATCAATTGTTCTTAAAGCTGACTTTGTTAAATGAATACGAGATATAATAAAGAAACATTTTAACTATTAGATTGGAATTAAGAAAACTGCTTTACTTTTCTGATTTTTCGAAAGAGCGTGAAATGATGAATGTAGACTCAAGCTCCGGAAGAAGATCGGCAGTCATGGTAAACAAAGTACAAGAACATCAATATCATGAGATCAACTTATTATACATTCATAAATTACTGGCTATAATCCTATATTCGAATCAATATAAGCACACTCTCAAGACCGACTCTTAACACTTTTGGCTCAAAAAAACAACTGAAAACACATCCCACATTTACAGATTCTCTAAACTTGACTCCATCAGGCAATGTCACCTGAAGATTCTGCTACTAGCCGAACCGCTAAAGGACTCATCGTATGACAACATTAGAATTTGTACCTTCTTTTTGTAAGTTTCACTTACCCTTTCATCATCTATTAATGCTAAGATAAGGTTCATGTGTAGGCTTTCATTTTCTAACATCCCATGATCTAACCAAGTGCTCAGGTACATCTAGTTGAAAGTGATGCCGCAACTCTCTCAAAATACCTCGAACAATTGGTCTGAGTAGTCCTCCAAGAGACCTGTCAAACGACACAAGAAATAAGGATATACGAGGATGTCGGACGACGACTCTATTATGGTTGGCATGCAAAGATCTTGCGAAAGAAGGTAAACAAGGCATATGCTGAAGTGAGTTTGTACCTGAGTTTTAACAACTCCCGATCCTCCAAATTTGGAAATATCTTTAAGCGAATATGATTTGGGTGGAGACGAGGTTGGTACGCCTCAGTGACCTTCCATCCACGTGTGAAACTCACTTCTTCAATTTCTCTCTGCACTCCCTCGGTGCCCCATCCCAAACTCCCTGTCAAGAATCGCACGTTCGAGGGCTCCTCTTGGTTGAAAATGGGCAGCACTATCAATAGCCTGCTTCTCTTACCCTCCATCGTTTGGACCCGTGGAGGCACCATTTGCTGGATGGATAGTCCTATTGGATTGGGATGCATATCTTGGACCGCTAGATGGTCATGTCGGGAAGTTGCCATGATGAGCCAACTGCCTGGCTTTAATTGGTCCACCCGCATGTAGAGACTCCGGCAGTGGCAAGGCTGACATGGAGCCTGCTAGGAGTGTGCAACAAAAATCCAATATCTTTACTTGAGTGAAGGTGGGTCAAACTAGATATGTTGACGAACTTAGACTTCGGCTTTCTCTTGGCGATCTCTTCATGTGAAGGTATCGGACTTCTATTATGCACTTCCAATAAATGGTATCATAGCCAATTAGGGGTGTGCAAAATACCCATGAACCGCCCGGACTGCCCGAAACCGGACCGGAATCGCCCGGAACCGGCGGTTCTTAAGGGAACCGATCCAGTTCCCGGTTCCAATTTATGGGAATCGGTGGGTACTGGTCCGGTTCCCGGTTCCATGGGCAGATCCGCCCACCCGGACCGGACCGGAACCTTTTTAATATTAAAAAAGAAAAATTATTAAAAGAAACCCTAGATCTCATCTCACTCCCTTCATCTTCGATTCTCTCTCTCCGTCTCTTCCTCGGTTCCTCCTAATCCTATCGTCATTTCAATTCCTCCCCGAGCATCGACGCCGCCGCCGTTGCTCCTCCACCACTCTTGTCCGCCCCTTCGCGCCGGTTGCCACCCGTCCTGGCCGTTGCTCCTCCGCCTCTGCTGTCCACCCCTCGCTCCGGGCCCCCTCGCCGGCAATCCGACACCGTTGCAGCCCCTATAGTCGCGACGACCAACGCCATCGATCCGAACTAGTCGCTATGCCTCCGTCACTACCTACGACCACTTCCTCACCATCGGTGCCTACGAGTACTTCCCCCTCGCTGTTCGCCCCCTCGCTTCGGGCCCTCTTCGCCGGCAATCTAACACCGACACTAACGCCGCAATCCCTTACAATCACTTCCTCACCGCGGTGCCTACGACTAACGCCGGTCTCTCTCTCCCCCTCCCGAATCCCGAACTAGTCGCTGCCTACAACCACTTCCTCACCGTCGGTGCCTACGACTACTTCCTGTACTCTCTTGGAGCCTAATTTCCTTGTTGCATCTCTCGAATTCTCAAATGGACCTAATTTCCTTGTTGCATCTTGGATCGAATTCTCAAATGGACTTTTTTTTTTTTTTTGGGTGAAGGAGGTGTGTCGAGGTGCTGTTTGGAGTGAGAGTAGAGGCACAAATGTGATTCTGGAGGTGGAGCGGTTTTGCTGCGATCGCCCCAACCCTATTTTGCAGGTTCTCGCTTGCTGCGAAAGTTCTGCTGAGATCGCTACCTTTACTTCTCCCATCGTCCGCATCTCCACATATTTAAATTTGGTTTTTCTTTCTTTGGCTTGCTTTGATGTCACATAGTCGTTCTATGTTCAAAACCAAAATTGTTTCGCGTCAAGATCGATTCCATGGATCCACTCAAGAACCGGACCGGACCGGCGGTCCAGTTCCCAGGTGGATCCCGGTTCTAATTTTTCGGAACCGGTCCTTAGCGGGTGGTTTTCGGTTCTAGGTCAGGAATCGCCCACCTGGACTATGCACACCCCTATAGCCGATGATTGATTAAAGATTGACTCCCAATATATATTAGTGTTTGATGAATATCTCAAGAAATGAATCTGGTGACCAATGCAATTTTCTGCTAGGTGGGCATTGTAGCGTAGCAACGTGGGCTCAATGGCAAATTTCATGGTTCGGTCCAGAAAAAGAAGCCAATAATGAAGTTGGGCATTGGAGATGCAACATGAGATAAGTTGATGCAAAATGATACCTGAATTAAGGGAGAGCAAATCTAACGCCGGAGCTCACATGTGAGGAGAAAATTGTTATGCTATACATGTGGGTTGTGTTAGAGAAGTCTCACATCTGAAAATTGGTATGGTATTAAGCAATTAATTTATCATAATTGGCTCAAACCCATTAATTTAAGTTTTTAAACAAAAGTGGATTCAACTAGATATATTAACATGCTCGGACTTAGACTCCCTATTGGCGATCTCCCTATGCAAAGGTGTCAGATTTCTACTACATAGAAGTCACGAGCGACTTTGAAGCCGAGAGGCTCAAAGCCATAGCATCATCCATTGGTTTCTTCTTATTTCTAATCAATTATGTTCTCTCTCTTCTCCTCTTCCCTTCTCTATCTTTATAGGGCCTAGCCACTTTCGTCCTTGAGACCTCGACACCGTCGAGATCCAAAAGACTAAAGGTGCGTTTGGCAACTGACAAAATAGTAATTGATTCTATTTTTATGTTTCCGGAATAGATTTGAAACAAAATCCGTTTGATAAATTTTTTATTCTTGAAAACAAAAATCCGTTTTTTTTTTGTTCCTAAAAATAGATTTGAAATAGAATCAAGAAATAAATAATAATAATAAAAAAGTCATTTCTTTGTTCCCTGAAACAATTTCAAAATCAAGCCCAAACCTATTTTTCTTTTTTCTCTTTTTTTGTTCTTCTTTTCTCATTCTCTCTTCTTCTTCCCCTAATTGGTCACCGGCCACCGCTGGCTACTACTACTACTTTGTCACCGAAAATGGCCAACGACTTGTTGGGCAACTTCCAATGAGCTTACCGATGGCCAAGCGAGCCTTACCAAGTTGACGGCAAGGCTCGGCCTCGCCAATCGACGCAAGGCTAGGCCTCGCCAGCCAACATGAGGCTAGGTGTTGCCAGGCTAAGGTGAGGCCTATTGCAGAAAGTAAGCAATCAAACAATAATATAGATAGAAGAATAAAATATATTGAACATAAGATTTATGTAGTTCGGTCATAAAGACCTACGTCTACGAGCATAACAGCGATGAATTCACTATAGATCAAGCGATACAATGGAGATTACACACTCTTCATTCAAACACACTTAGTGTTTCCCCAGCCCCAATTACACCCAATAACGCACACAAAGTTTGGCCCTGAAATTTCTCATGAAATAATCTTTCAATCTCAATGAATAAATTCAAAAATCTTATCACAAGATTTCACGGCTATAAACACTAATCTTTCTTAGATGTAAATCACAAATAAGTTTTGCCACACAAAAGACACAAAGACCCATCACCAAGCACCCAATGCCTATGAACGTCTCTCACAAAGAGGTGAACCACGGCACTCAAAGAAAAATGGCACTTTGATCAACAACAGCTCATCTCAATATCCACAATCCAACGGAACAGCCCATATATCTAGTGAAGAATCTTGGCCAAAATTCAAGTGGGAGTCAACTTCCCTAGTTTCCTATTTTGTTTCTCGTGGATCGACTAGAAGTAAGAATTAATTCCCTTTTTTATTCTTTCTTTGACCCATGTTGACTGAGTCCAAGTCCATCACAAAGTTCATGTTGGACTTTTCAGTTTGAGAACAGAGACTCCAATTCTTATACAGAGCATGCTTCAACAAACTCATGTCCATTTAAAACCGACTTATCCATTGTAAATTGTTGCTTCAACGCCGAAGGAATTGCCGTAATTTTCCTCAATCCTCATTTAGATTAGGTTTCGTACGATGGACTCAAACTCAAGATATATTTTAACAATGTTGCCCTCGCCTAGATTTGCAAGGCCGAGGCTTGCGATGGCCAAGCGACTCTTTGGCGAGCTTGCCAAACTTTACCCTAGCCCGGCGCCATAAAGGAGGAAGAAGAAGAGAACATAAAAAAGAAAAAAGAAACAAAAAAAAAAGTTCTATTAAATGCATTTCTATTTGGAGAATAAAAATTTTGGGCAGCTACCAAAATTCGGAAATTATTCTCGGGAATAGAATAAAAAAGAATCATTTCTAAGTGAAAATTGTTCTAAAGAAAAAAATGGTTACCAAATGCATCATAAATGCAAAATGCTTCTCAATTGCTATCTCGCGGAGGTGAAATTAGGGGTGAGCATCGGTTCAGGGTCAACCCTGGACCAACCTTGGACCGGCCCAATCTTGCCAGTCTTGGTCCGGTTCCCAGGAAAACTGGTCGGTCCTTGGTCCTAGAATTCCAGGACCAACACTGTGTGGGTCGGTCATCGATCCTGAAAGTTCCGGGTTGGTCCAATCGAACCAACCTTGCTAATATATTATTTATAATTTTTTATATAAAGAAAATTTTAAAATAAAACGGCGTTAATAACATTAAATGGCTCTTTAGTAATGAGTTCAAGTAATTTTACATTATTTTTTAATAACTTAGATTTTTAATTTCTCTTATGACATCAATAGTCATAATTTATGAAGGAGTAAAATGTTTTTGTAAAGAGTCCTCACGACGTCCAAAAAGGTATAAACAACTCCTTATGGCATCATCCTCTTGCATTCTCTTCTATCTAATTTGTCATCTTAGTCTTCAATTTGCCAAAATCGAAAGAAAGAACTTTTCCACTCGCCTCTCTTGCTTTGGGTCACTCGTGCCGCTCGCCGCTCAATACTCGCTTGGCTTGTTGCTCTCCGCTCGACATTCGATGCTCATTCTGTTCAACGCTCACCCCATTTGACCCTCACCACTTGCCTTTCTTAGCTGACATCGCTCATTATCGAACCCATTAAGTTGGTACGGTCTTTGATTACCCTTTCAAAGAGTACAAAAAATAAAATAAAAAATTATTTTTAGTCTTGGGTTGACCTTGAAACCAAACTCATTTGGTCAATTCGGTCCTCAATCGTTTTTTTAAGAAGTACAAAAAATAAAATAAAAAATTATTGATTAGTCTCAGGTTGACCTTGGAACTGGACCGAACCCATTAGGTCGGTTCGATCCTTGGTCTCAAGCTCAATAAGATTGGTCATCGATCTCAAAAATTGAGGATCAAAGCACTATCCGTGGTGGTCCTTAGATTAGAGGGTAAACCGGTCCAACCCGACCATGCTTACCCCTAAGTGGAATCCCATTTTTATTTCTTGGGGTTGTCTAGTCAAGTGGACTTCTTTTTTATAAGTGACCTTACTCTCAATTCGCTTCATCCTAGTCTCTCCTTGAAAACTAATAATACTTTATTATTTTTGAAACAAATTAAATATATATTCCTTTTTTTTCTTTTTGGACAATGCATTTCATACCAAATATTTTTCACCCTCTAGAGTTTTGACATTCTATTATATTTACCGTTTAGAAAATTGTAAAAGAAAAAAATTATAACATTAAACATGTTATGATTTCCATAGGAAAATTACCAAAAAAGTTGTAAATATATTATAATTGTGATAACTCGGTACTAAATGTTCTTTTGTGAATTCAGAAACAAACTTTTACATTGTGTCAATTCAGTTTATCCAATTAATTTTAATCAACCGCATTGATATGAAACGTTGACATGAAATTTTTTAAATAATTTATAATTTTTGTATTATTTTTCTTTCTCTTTTTTTTTTCTCCTTCTTCCTTCTTCTTCCAATCGATCGCTGCGCAAGAGTGAGGCTCGCCCTTCTCGATCATTGCTGAGGGCAAGCCTCGCCATTAGCCGGCATGGTCAATCGCCTCATTGGTCCTTGGCTCAAAAACCTTGGCTCGGTAGGAACACACCTATGCCATCTTAATTTGGGACTCACATTCAATTTAAAATATTCACAAGCCTTTTTGCCTGTGCTTCAGCGTCTCTCTTTGTTATTTTATCTTCTAAATGATAACCTAGAGTAATTGCAATTTGAGATGTCTGTTTTTTCATAAAAGAGAGCTTATGTTATTGTATTTGAACCTTTGTTTGAACATACTGAAAGGTTAGGGGCCACTATTTCCGTACCCTTTTTTGGTTAAAGCGCACTCTCTTAAGAAAGTACAGTAACTTCAAACGAAGGCACTTTAAATTTCACATCAAATTCGAAGGCAAAGTGCACAATTGAAGAATAATTATAAAATTTAGTGAGCATTGTTAATTACTAAATATAAGTTAATGATGGCGAAATGCCGATCTTGGTAACAAACCAAAGAATCAGCGCTGGCAATTTGGGTTTTCAAGACCTTAGATTCAGTCCCTACTAGATTGATTTCAAATTCCTAATAGTAAGATTCATCCCGACCATATTCACTTATAACTAATACCACAAGTGAGATCACAACCTCAATCTCAAACCAAGCCATCTCAACTGTAGTTGATCATGGCCAAGATTCACGACCTCAAATGCGAGCTGATGTTGCGATCGTAATGTTACGTACGGTTTATGAAAGTATTTTCCCTACACATGAGCTGATGAAATAGAGAGTTGATTCACCCAAACCCTATCCACTCGTAATTGGCATGATAAGTGAGGTCATCCAACCTCAATCTCCAATCGAGCCATCTTGGTTGCAATTGTTTGTGGCTAAGATTCACAACGTTAAAATGTGAGCCGACGTCGTGAACCTATTGCCAAACACATAGATTGGTGAAGCAAAGAGTCGATTCATCAAGATCTTGTCCAGTTATAATTGATAATCCAAAGGAGGTCATCAGCCTTAGATCTCAAATCGAGCCACCTCAGCCGCAATTGATCTTGGCTAAAACCGATGAACCCCAATTCCGCAAGGCTACGATCGGTTTGCTCTGTCCAGCCCAATCCGGTCCGGTCCAGTCTAGGCAAGTATATTTTCTCACCCTGATGAATTGAAGTGGACGACACAGATGCAAGCTCATCGTCCGGTGGACCCCACCCCAACAACAAAACAAAACAACCTCCGCACCCGCATGATTACCCCCCACCAATTTCACCTCCTCACCAGCACACCCTCTCTCTCACTCTCTCTCTCTCTCTATCTGAAATCGGGCTCGGGAGAGAGAGAGCTTCCGGGCGGACGAGCGAAGAGAAGCGTCAGTCAGTCCCGCACGCTGCCACAGTGATCCATCGCAGAGCAAAAGCTCAAGCACGCGCACGAGAGGGGGAGAGAGAGAGGGGGAGAGATGGACGACTACACGAGGGAGATGATGGACCTCAAAACCCTAGTCACTCGCTCTCTCGAGAAGAAGGGCGTCCTCGCGAAGATCCGGGTAATGTCTCCCCCTTCCTCCCTTCACCCACCTCTCTCTTCCTTCCCGCGTGCCTTCGCTTCTCTAATCTCCCATTTGAGAATTCGGGCGGCGTGCGATCGGAAATGCCGGGGGGGAATTCGAGCCTTGTTCTTTTTGCTCGGGGGATGCGCGGGCGGCGTTGCTTCGGATCTGGTGTTGTCGTATTCGAACGGGTTTACCTAGCTCCCCACCCCCCCCCCACAAAAAAAAAAAAAAAAAAAAGAAAAAAGAAAAATTGGGCAGCTTTTGTTTTTTGGGTTTTGATCAATTCGTGCACTGGCATCGGAGAAGTACAGATTCGATTGGTTCGCTATGATTTCCTCTTGCTCCTCCTGTTGCAAATGTATCTCGCGCTTCCTCGTGAAGAGAGAGGCGGATGCTTGTGGTTTTAGCACCGGAAATTTGGTCCCGTCCGTGCAAATTCTGGCGGAAGTCGCGTAGTAAACATCGGCAACTGGATGGCAGTTGACTAAAGGCCCTTTTTTTTCCCCTTTTATTCGGCCCTGGAGAGTTTAATTAATTACTCGGTTACGTCATCACCGTTTTTGGGTTCGTTGTAAGCTGCTGGCTTCTTGTCTTGTCTATTGCAATTATTTAGTCGCTCCATCGCAATATCTGCTGCCCCTGCTTTTGAACGGGCGAAAGGGAAAGGATCGCATCTTTTGAGCTGAAGTGAATTTGCTGTGGAGGGTGGCTGTTAAGTTTGAAAAGATAAATGAGTGAAATGACATGGAAAATGCATTTATTGGGCTGTTGAACAAGTTACTATTTAGAGCACAACTTTTAGTTGAAATGTTTTTTAATGAATTATGGGCTTTCCTATAGTAATTCAGGAATTCAAGTAACTGAGCAGAATGTTGATACATTGATTGTCCATGAGTATCGATCTTCTTTCCAACTTGTGTATCTTCATCTTCTTTCATGCCATTTACATTCTATATGTGCTTCTCAGTGCTGCTGTTATTTCTTTCACTGTTCTATTTTGCTTTGCTAAGTCGGACTTAGGATTGCCGCGTTTTAGGCTATTGAATGTGCTTTACGTGTTCCCTTGACTATTTATTTGAATGCTAGGCGGAACTGCGGGCAAGTGTATTTGAAGCAATTGAAGAGGAGGATCAAGTTGTGGAGAAGGAAGGTTTACCTCCTGCTTTGTTAGGTAGCTGCAATGAACGAGCAAAACAACTTCATGCTTCTCCTTCAGGTTATTTTCTGGTCCTTCGGTATGGGCCATAGCAATATACTTTCATTTTCTGATAATCGCCCAGCTATCAGCTGATGGATATTGATATAGACTCTGCAGATATCTTTTTTTGCCCCTCAGGTTTGTTCAATTTTAGTGGCATGTGCTTGTGCTTGTTAATGTGTTATTCAACTGTCCTCATTTTATTATGCAGGGAGGCTGTTAACAGCATTGATTTCTGAATACTTGGACTGGGCGCAACTAAACCACACATTAAAAGTTTATCTGCCTGAGTGTAATTTGGTAATCGAGTAATTCCAGCTGCAGTTTTCTTCTGACCTTATTGCAAGTACCTTTCTATGTTCTGTTCTTCTAGAGGACTGCTGAATTCAATTGAGTTTTTATGAATTACCCTTGCAGCAAAAGGATTTTTGGAAAGCTGAGTTGAAGGAGTTTAGCAGCAAGAATGGATATGATATTAACCGAAATGGAGATAGTGGTCCTTTGCTGTTGGATGTACTTGAAGGATTTTTAAAATACGAGGTTTGGTGTCTGATCTTTTCCTGATTTCATTATTTTCGCTCACAGCTTTGAACCCATGAGCAAGTCGTATATAGAACACTTTACCATTTACTGTACGATGTGCCTTAGGTTGTTTTAACAGCAGAAGTTTTGTGGGATTCTGTTTGTTGTTTTATATGAAACTTGACTCATCTTTGATAGAGTTTAACCAAACCAAGGGGCGGGGGAAGGAGAATGACTACAGAAGCTGATTCCGTATCATTAGAGTCTCGGGATGTTCGTAGACCTTCATCATCTATTGCAGGGGGCTTACCCCCATTGGGAAGGTGATCATAAAGTCTCGTGCTTATGCTTTGTCCATTTCATTGGTTGTCTATGTTTCTCTATTTCTTAGTGCTAATATGACTTTCTGAATTTTCATTTTAGGTCTGCTCCGCCTGCCCAGGGATCTGGTAATGAAACTTTCCATCCATTTATATCTACTTTGCAGTTTCATTTGTCATTTGGATTTGCTTATTGATATACCTTTGCCAAATAGGTAGGAGAGCTGGCTCCTCAACATCTAGTTATAGAAAAGATGAGTACAATTGGAGATATGACAATGACGAGCTCCCTGATGATATTGTCCGAACATCAGCTGCTTTAGAAAATCTTCAGCTGGACAGAAAAGCTAGGAATCTGACTTCTTCTTGGCGGTTTGTTCTCAAAACCCAACACTTAACTTTGTATTCATTTTAGATATCATCTTTTCCTTTAGATTCTTAGTGGATGGTCATGTCAGTTTTCATTGAAATAGATGGTGGGACTGACTTCACTAGATTCTCATACGTTTGTCTGATGTGCCCTGTCATACATCTTGAACATGGGCCAGAAGAGAAAGGAAGAAAACCGCCTTACTCACTCTTTGCACTTAGTATCATAGTGTGATGTGATCTGAGCAAGAATTTTTGTCTCTTTTCCTTGCTTTCAATCTAGGAATAATTAGTTTGCGAAATCTCGAGTCATTTTATGGTTTTTTTGACATTCAGCAGCCCTACTTTCATAATCTTTATGGGCACATGCTATTAGAATTCACAGTCTTGAATGGAGAAGCTGCTGGGTTGTTCATATGCGCCAAGGGGTGCGGGTTGTTTTGTTGCATGTCCAGCAGGTCTGTCTTGAATGTTTGATGGTTTTGCTTATCATATGGAAAAATAAATAAAATATGCCAAGAGACAAAAGGAGAGCCTGGGTTGAGTTGAGACAAATGTCATGTAGAGGTGAAATTTGATATAGAGAGTTCCATTGTGTGATGGAGGCAGGTTTCAGCTCTGAGCTCCTGGAACAGTTTAGATCATTAGTAAAGGGAGGAACTTCAGTTTTTTGGCTTAGCAATTAATTTCAGCAGATATCACATATATTTCGTGGGAAAAACTACACAACATTGGACACACATGATCTCGACCTCCATGTTGCATCACCAATGGTGTTACTTTCATGTCCGTGCATGCTTGTGTGTGACAGTCTTTTAAGCTAACCTGAAAGGTACTTGTAAGTACAAGAATAAATGAGTTTTACTTTGATGGTTAGCCCAAAAAGATTTTAGCTGAATGTTTGCTCGTCATTGGAAACTCTAGCTCTAACAATGGGTTGGGACTAGTGGGACAGAAGAGGCTAGCCTGCTGCGCATCCTCAGCCATTTTACATGTTTTATTGATGTAGTTTAACACAAAAATTGAAGTTTATGAGCCTAGTTATTTTCTCTAGCACCAAATGTTACTAGCTTGTGGAGACAATAACTTCTACTTGCTAGCTGTAAAATCAAAAGATGAATATTTGAACTATAGTGTGGCTTGTGAAATGCATTCCCTTCATTTAATTTTGGATGTCTTTTTGTTCAATGTAAAAGGCATGTAAGTTCACATGTGACCATCAGGAGTCTTAGGGTCCATTTGGGATGTGCTTTGGGAAGGGACTTTGAGTGTCCAAAGTTCATTTGACCAAATATTGAGTATTTCGTAAAAATTTTGAAACCCATATTGAGAGAATGTTAGCCTTTGAAAGGCTGAAAGCCCAAGATAGGTCCTAGGCTGCCTTGGGCTTTCAGCATTTTCAGAAATCCCCACAGATTATTGTTCATCTTTTTTTTCCAGTGGCGTGGTTGCGTGTGGCTGGTTGGCGACGGGCTAGAGAGAGGCCAGTGAGGTAGCGGCTACCCAAGTGACCGTCACCGGCCAGTCGCGCAGCCCCGATGAATTGTGGCGCCCGCTGGCGAGTCACATCGACACAACCTAGCTTTGGGTTGCTGGAGGTCGCATGATCTCGCTGCAACCAAATCTGTCGCCGGAGGTCACAGAACTTTGGGCTAGGTCGCTGGTCACGACGAGGTTGCGCGACCTTGTCGTGACCAGATCTGTCGCCGGAGGTCATGCAACCTCACTGCGACCAGATCTGTGTCACAGGAGGTCACGTGACCTTCGTGAAGAGTTGCTAGAGGTCACCTGACCCTAGGCAGCCCTCGCTGGGGGTCGTTAGAGGTCGCTTGACCCAGGCAGCCCTCACCGATTGTCTCTGAGGGCTGCCTGAGGCCATCGGCCCTTACTGGCCAACTCTTTTATTTTTCTTTTGACAATTTTTCTCTTTTTCTTTTTAATTACAAAAGTCTTTTGTAAATGTAATCTCTCAAAACACTATCTTACTCAAAGGTACTTCATAATAGACTTTCAAATTACAATTTAACAAACACAATTTGCATTTTGGAAAACCCCTTTAACTTAAAGTCCTTTGCATTTTCCCAAAAGCTTTCCCCAAAAATCCAACCAAACGCACCTAGACCAACCATAATTTGTCACCCTGTTACTATTACGACTTTAAAAACATTTTTTCTTTGGTCAAACAACTTTAAAGACTTTAATTTCTCTAATATGGTAGTACCCTATTGGAACCTCCTTGGGCAAGCAAAATTGTATATTCCATAAATATATATCGACTTGTACCTGAAAAGGCATCTAGTACTTTGTTTTTCCTTGGATGATGAAAAGGAATTATGTCGGATGTTTGCAGGACTATAATGAGGTATTTTGGTATCAATAGTTCTTGGTAGTTTTACTAGTTTTTGTGTTTCTCATCGAACAGTCAAGCCTGAGACCATTACAAAATCTCTTTGCGCTAATTCTTGGAGTTCTTTTTGAATTTCGTTGCAGGCATGCTGGGGATGGGATCTCTGACGATGACGGGAGGGCGGACCATATGTAGATGGCTGATTTAGTAATTTCTCGCTCTATTGTGTATTTTGGATTGCCTTTATCCTTGAGTGTTATCTAAAACTAGGCCGATTTTATATTGTGGTCATGTAAGTTGCAGCAATTTAGTTCAGGTTTCTCACGCTATCCTTTCGAGTTTGATTCTCTTGAATCTTTCACTCTCAGATCTGATTCTATATGTCAAGGACATCTTGCTTTTTTATCCTTTTAACATAGTGGGAATGGCCTATTCAACATATGAAATGCTACAAAGACCGTGCAAAAAAGTCAGTATCATTATAGTTTCGAGGCAGAATTCCAAGTTCAGCCGAGACCCATCTGCTGAATGGTTTGGGATGGATGTGCCTCAGGCCAAGTAAAGGACTTCAAATTCGGTCGAATGCTGTGCTTTGTGTGAGAGAATTTGCCTATGTACTTGCTACATAAGGTATTGGATTGTTCTTGGAGAAATAGTGAAATAGTGTTTCTCATTTGATAAACGGTCACGAGGGTTCCAGAAATAGCATTCACTCTCGTTTGTGATTGGTGATTCACCCAAAAATTTGAGATGAACTTGCTCTTAAGCGCTGGTATATTTTCAAAGAAGCCAGAAAAAAGTTATCCTTGTTCCACCAAGCAAAATTCAACGGGTCGGTTGTCTAGGTTCCTTTTAGAGCGTCTATTCTTTTCTTTTCTTTTTTTCCTTTTTTGACCCAAGAAATTGGTCTAATTCATATAAGTTCTAGCTACTTGCTATTCTTTATTACAAGCTGGCGACATATCTTCCAGAGTGGTTCACAAAGTTTGAAAAGACTTGCGTCCCATCAATTTCTGTTTATTATATGGTTTACTTTCTGCGGCCATTGCTGTCTCCCAAGAAATCGGCACTCCAACGAGAAATTGGGAAAAAAGGGCGGTCAAACGATTTAAAAAGTCGATGGCTTGTGACTATGCAAGTCCTCATGCCAACAATAAAGAGAAGGCACTTTTGCCGCAATTTAGCCATCCCATCCGAGCTCATTTAAATTTTGACATGCCACGGCATGCTCCAAAGTTCTCCTTTTACTCAAGTGCCATCCGCGGGCTGAACTTTTACTTCGGGACATGAAAGGAATTGAGCTTTGAGTCCTGAGGTATTGCTTCCATCGATTTGGTGCACAAGGGTTTCTAGCATATGCGAATCGGGACTCAATTGAAAAGGAAATCTTTATCATCATGCCTGAATAGTGAACAGATGAAAGTGAGTAATTGAATAGTAGAAAATGATTTAAACATGCTTTATACAATACACTATTACCGAAATCTCAATTTTAAATTGCTTGACTATTTAGAACTTTTTGATTTTGATCTCAACCACTTACTAAACACATTACTAGTTACTTGATATAGCATGATTTTATTGAAGCTTTTGGAGCAAAATCGTTTCTTTCGAAGCACACCATCTGAATGCCTACAATTGCCTCGTGCTTTTGTATAGTCGACTGCTTGATTAGGACCGACAATCAAAATAAATACGAATGATAAAATAACTCGATAATTGTTCAAATTATTTGAGACACATTTTTATTTATACAAGAATGGCTAATTTTTTTTTTTTTTTTTTTTTTGAGTCCCAACAACGGTTATTCTTTTGGACCAACCTCAAGAGGCCTTGTTGCTTTGATTGGATTGTGGAAAGATGGGACTGTGCGATGAGCCAATCGAAGGTCAGGCATGTAAATACAACGAAACTTCGGGAGTGAAATTATAATTTCAAACGAACCCGGGGGGGGCCTAAATGCAAGGAAGAACCAAGGAAGAAACAAAGCAAAAAACAAAAGATTGACGACAGTCTCTCTCCCACTGTCCACCTCCCCTGCCTGTCCTAACCCAAGTGCTCTCTCTCTCTCTCCCTCTTTCTCTCTCTCCGAGTGGCGAAGTTAAGAGTGAAGTTGCAGGAGAGACATGGGGTGGTGCTCCTGTTCTGGGAAATCGAAGAAACCCACGAAGAAGAAGCAGAGCACTGAACCGGACTATCAGATCCAATCCACTTCAGGTACTCTTCCCCCACAATGGGGAGCTCAATTTACCCACTGACCCCTCCTCAGTGCTCCTGTTCGTCATCTTCGCTTCTTGCCCGCAATTCAAGTCGCCATTTTGATGCGTCTGCTGCACAGTGCGTGATGATCGGCGTTAGTGTGACTGGAGTCTGCTCCCGCGAGTTGCGAAAAGTGCCGACCTTTTTTGGTGGTCGTTACTTTTTAAGTGGGGAACGTCGGGCTTCTTGATCTGTGCTGACTTGGTATTGATAATTGGATTGAATTTTGTGATGGCAGTGTGTGTTTCTGTTGTGCTTGGGCTGTTGATGGGTGTTTTTCTTGAAAATTTAATTGCTTGACGTTCAAATTCTGAGCTGAGGGTGCTTTGGTAGGGTATATTGGTCTCTTGCAGAAGTTTGATGTCAGAGATTGTGCTCTGTGCGTTTCGTTGGGTTAAAGGGAAGATCTTGGCTCTGTTGATTACTTTGAGTGCTCCATAGTTTTATTTGTTTATATTTGCATATGGCATGACCAGCATTGTTGTTGTTTTGAGGGAAAAAAAATATGGTAGTTGATTTGGTAATGGACTTACTTTGGATGTTTGAATTTGAAGTAATGTGGAAACTATTTTGTTTGGTCTTGCGTGCGAGTTCTTTTGATGAGTAGACTGAGATGTAATTTTTCCTGATAGTCTCTCCATGTTGACTGGCAATTAAATGCAGTGTCATTGAGAAGAATCCAATTCAAAATAGAAACCATTAGTAGTTTTTCGTTCTCACCATGGATATAGACTACTGACTCGACTATGATTGTCCTAATTTTTGTAAATCATATGGGGGTTTACTTTGTCTCTCTCTTCCCATCTCTTTTTTGCTCTTGGGAAGGGCCATGTGTATCTTTTATGTTGCAAAGTGCATTTTATGCCTTATGGAATGTTATCATTCTGTATCAGTATGTCAACAGTGTCAAGCATTATACATTGATCTTCTTATCTTGTATCAGACAAATTGAAGGTAAAGCCAGCCTACAATGTAAGTAAGGAGGGGGATAAGGATGGAGGATCTGACCACATTGCTGCTCACACTTTCACATTTCGTGAACTGGCTTCTGCAACGAAGAATTTCAGGTCAGACTGCCTCTTGGGAGAAGGTGGTTTTGGCAGAGTATATAAAGGGCGTTTGGAGAGTACAAATCAGGTTTGATAAATATTCCAATACCTGGTTAAAATGCAGTCCAAATTGTTTCATTTTCTTTTTCCCTTTTGATCCTCATCTCCACTTCATGAATCTAGCTCCAAAGATAAAATGAAATTTTTGTCAATAGTAACAATATGTTGGTAAGCTGGTATAGCTTAAAGTGGACCTCCTTATGGTGAGATATAGAGTGGAGACTGTATGTTACAGTAATGAACAGAATGTTTTTAATTTAGATCTTGGATGCTAGAATACTGGCATAATAAGGAAAGATTCTTCAACATGCTTTCCATGAGTTCCATGGTGGAATTTAGGTATTTTAGTTTGATGCACCTGTGGATAAGATTAAGCCTTTTCTTCTGTTTGTAGGTTGTTGCTATTAAGCAACTTGATCGCAATGGGCTGCAAGGGAACAGGGAATTTCTGGTTGAAGTCTTGATGCTAAGCCTGCTTCACCATCCTAATCTTGTAAATTTAATCGGTTATTGTGCTGATGGCGACCAAAGGCTATTAGTTTATGAATATATGCCATTGGGTTCTTTGGAAGATCATTTGCATGGTAAATTTATTGGAACTCGAACTTCACTGTGTTCTGTGTTAAAATAGCATTGAAGCTTCAAAAGTTGCTCAGCTACATGTGCTACAAAATTTATATAATAGCATTTGACAAGCCTGTGATGCCAAAGAGAGAATCAAATGATCCAGTCACCTTTTGAATTGTTTAGTGAATTTTCCTTTGAATTTCTATGTCTTTCTTTAGGCGCCTTCAAGTTCCTTTTCTCCCATTTTGAACTTGTCAAAATTATGAACTTTCGTCCTTTTGTGCTTGCAATCATGTCAAGCCAAAAAAAGAAAAAAAGAACTGGCTTTAGAAATGATATCTTTCTTTATTTTTCTGATGCTCATACAATATCCTGGTTGTGTTATTTTATATCAAATGCTTAGATTCTTTTGTGGAAGCTACCATTCAATGGTTACACCTGCGATGATTGTGATGCAATTGACTGACTTTGTCCCCAATACTTCTTTTCAGACCTACCACCAGATAGGAAGCAACTTGACTGGAATACAAGAATGAGAATAGCTGCGGGCGCTGCGAAGGGTTTGGAGTATTTGCATGATAAAGCCAATCCCCCAGTCATATATCGTGATTTAAAATGCTCGAATATCCTACTTGGTGAAGGCTATCACCCCAAATTATCTGATTTTGGTTTGGCAAAATTGGGTCCTGTTGGGGACAAGACACATGTATCTACCAGAGTAATGGGAACCTACGGGTACTGTGCACCTGAATATGCAATGACTGGGCAGCTAACATTAAAATCAGATGTTTATAGCTTTGGAGTGGTCCTTCTAGAAATTATCACCGGTAGAAAAGCAATTGATCACTCAAAATCTGCTGGGGAGCACAATTTGGTTGCATGGGTGAGACCTCTCAGCATTCTCTCTGCTTACCTATGCTTCTGGCATCTTAGTTGATTTTTCTTGCATATTCATGTTGGATGGTGCAAAGTATCCTAAATGGGCTTTTGTTATAAACTATTCATTGTTGCATCAGTTGCTAAACTTATCTGTAGTTGCAGGAACGCATCAGTGTAAGAGCCGTTGGCAACTACATATTTTGTTATTTTCTGCATTTACTTAATCTCTCCACATGGTCTGGCACAGCTGAATCGAATTGAATATAAGTCAAGCTAGTAGGATGGGATAGAAATTAGCGGATCCCCATTACCTGGAAAAGAGCGCATTATGAGATTATTGTTTCAGATTGATTTTATTTTTTTTTTGATGCGTGAAAATAAAATAATTATAATTCAGACATAGGAGTTCTAGGGTAAGCTGGTGGGCTCAAGGGTAAATTTTGAACCAAAACTTAAGAATATCTTAATGACACTGAGATGAATATGCAAAGACTTAGTAAGAGGCTGGTCGGCAGGTGAAGTCCAAGGCACAATGAGTGTGCAGCTGATGCAGTAAACAAATGCTTTTGGGATGAACAATCTCCATGAACAAATAAAATTAGCTATCTTTTTCCCCCCTTTCATGGGGGCATACTCTCTAGACACTCCAATATTCAGGAGCTTATTGTTAGGGTCTTTTTACTTTTTTATTTGGTTTTGGTGAAAGGCAATGTAAACTCCGTGTCTGGGAGTTCTCGCTTCTTCCTATTTCAGGATGAGTTGCCTTGTTAGAATTAGAAGGTTGTTGTGCTCTCTGGGATAATACAACTCTGATTTTGTGCTAAAAAAGGGAACACCATAAACAAGGCACTTGAAACTCAAATGGAAGGAGGATTCCATCTGTGATTGTATCAAGGTGCCTTCAAATTTAATTATGATCTGGAACTGTGTTCATTGATGTTACTGGGAGAATATCTCAGGCTCTGCATCATCAATGTAGTTAAGGATATGTTTGCTACTTAGTGAAACTTTGCTGCCTTTGTCTATGTTCCTTATATGTTTTACATGATAGCAAGTGGAGACTTCTTGTTATGATTGTGGGACTACATCTGCTAGCATGTGATGTGAATTTTTAGTCCTATAAGATATTAATATAAAAATTCTAAACTTTCTCAGACAGGATATCTGTTCACATTACTGTCATGTACTTCCCTTGCTTTAGACAAGTGATGGCTTCTGCTACTCTGTTGAATCCTTTCTACATGAATAATATACATTATATCTCAAGGCAACTTATGTATTGTAGTGCTACTCATATTTCAACATTGCTGTGCAATTGTACTGGCTCGAGTATGAGCGTTAATTTGCATATATACCAATTCCAAGATTTAAGCAGGAGAAAAAAAAAATTCGCATTTTTGAGATCTTTTTCTCCCTTCTTTATGAGCAAACCAGAGAGCTGTATCCAGTCAACTTCTTAATTAAACATCTTTGCAGGCCCGTCCCTTATTTCGAGATCGGAGGAAGTTTTCACAGATGGCTGACCCGATGCTGCAAGGGCAATACCCAGCGAGGGGCTTATACCAAGCTCTTGCTGTGGCTGCTATGTGTGTTCAGGAGCAGCCTAACATGAGGCCAGTCATTGCGGATGTGGTGACAGCTCTCAGTTATCTAGCTTCCCAACAGCATGAACCAGATTCACAATCAGCTCAGAGTTTCCGTTCAAGTTCCTCCACCCCCAGAGCAAGAAGAGACCTGTGAATTGGAAAAGAACTGAATTGCATCAACATCACCGTTCAGAGGGAAAAGAAATTGGCGCCACAATTGCTCCATGGCTTCTTCATGTGAGAAAGTTGAACTTCCTGGCCTTGTCTGTGATTCAGAGGTCATTCTGATTGAGTTCTTTTCAAAGAAATTACAGGGCGGCACAAGAATCGTCCCACGGTGGGATTTTGAGTCCGGTCTAGATGGTTGGTCAAATGGAATGCCAGTAGGTGCTTTGGCTGTTAGAATGAGCCTTTTTCGTCTTGTGGCGCTCTCTCTTTCTCTCAATTTTTGGGTGTAGTTGACATTGGGTTGTACGTATCTAAATCTCATTTATACACATTAGCTGATGAACATTATTACATTGTATATTTCTTGACTACATGAGGGGTCAGCTCAATGAAAAGTGAAAATCTCTTGGAAGAATTCTTAGGTCACGGGAAACTCGATCGTTGCCCAACTTGCGCCGAGGGCACGGAAACTACACCACATTTGAGAATTTACTGGGCTGCTCAGGAGAATCTAACTAGCATCGACACCCTAGGGAGCAGAATGGTAGAATTGAATCATCTTTTCACAGTTTCTGTTTCGCCTTCCTTCCTACTGCTTGCTGGGGCATACTTTCAAGTAAGTTGGTACCATATCTATGGGGTCGTTTAGGGGTGCGAGAAATTTTGACACGAGTTGAACCGTAGATATTGAGAAACCCAAAAGATGTGTTATTACAGTAATTATTAAAACTAAATGTTTTAGCATGTTTAACAAAAACTTCATATTTTGCAGTTATTCGAATTAATCATCTTGATTCGGACATGTGAATGCAGATGGTACTCTACCATCATATGGACTTAGCCATAGTGCGAGTCGAGATTTGAATCAGGAAAACTCACAAAACTTTTGACCATAATCTACCTTGCGTTGAGATTTCATTGAAACATTTGTTTTGGGGTTCAATCCAAAAATAATTGCTATGTTGATCCTTTTTGTTGATAAGCCTAAGGTCATCTTGATTTCAACCCTAAATTTTATACTCTATTTGTTTCGTGGAAAAAAATTCTTTGAAAGACATTTTCTTAAAAATAATCATTTATATTACTTATAAAAACATATGAACGATATATATAATTATATCATTCACAAAAAATATGTAGGTATAAATTTATGCCGATGATGGAGAACATTTTCCATCGATTGATTATTTCGAGCAATTAATTTTAAGAAAATATTTTTCAAATTATTTATTTTTTTAGAAATAAATGGAGCTTAAAGTTTGATTTGTTGCAGGAGAATTTCATGTATTCCCTAGTCCCATAGGTCCTGTTTGAATCGAATGTCAACTGAATTTAGGATTCTCTCTCTCTCCCCTCTCCCCCCCACACCCCCTAAAAAAAAAAAAAATTGGAGAATGAAGACCATATAAGATTTGAAATTGAAGGGCTTTCACCCTTGACATAAACATAACAAGAGAAGAGACGTCTCCCTTCTGTTTAACTAGTTTAGGTTCACGTCGTGCGAGAGCCAAGAGTACAGACCAGAATAGACAACAAATCTACATTTTGCACTTTAAAATGCAAAGCATGTGAATATTTACTTGCAGACCAAAGCTCAAATCAGATAAGTTAGTCCCCCATATCTCCACAACAGTTTAGCTTCTCATCGACAGGAACTTTAAAGTTTCCGATTGCCAATGCAAGGTAAATGGTTATGCTTTCTTCCAAGGAAAATAACATCACTAATCTTTCGGTCCACGAACTATTCTCATCGGTTCAATTTCAATAGGGTCCTTCCGTTGAAGACAGGTACATGTTGGCGGACAACGATCCGGAGGTAGGCTAACCAAGGGCACCGTCAAGCAAAGATGTAAGCTGGGCGATGGCTGCACTTCCCCGACTTCATAAAATGCGCTCGTGCCAAAGCTTGCAAGCCCACGCACTCAAAACTGGCCATAGATCCGTACCTGAATTTACAACCAAATGCGTGCACCACAATTTTTTTTAACCTTTTCGTATTCGATTGTATTATGTCTGCACGTGTGCATGGCTATGAAAGTTCTTATGAAGTCTCTTTCCATTTTGGCACGTCTGCTTTCTTGTGCGCTTCGGGTCCATGAGCTCACCTCACTGCTTTTTCATCGTATCCGATCATGAAAAAAGAAACGTGGTTTATTTCGCGATATTAGAAGCTGTCCGTAGTTTGGCTACTTTCAATGTTTTCTTTTAAACCTAAAGGAACAAACCGTGCTTAAGCACCAATTAACATCTTCAAAACGACGACACAAAGATAAAGGCAAAATGTTGCAATTATTATGTGTAACCAACACCCGAGCCGAAAAAGAAAGAGAGGAGAATATCAAATCTGCAGTTTCATCTTTCGGCTTAGATTTTTAAAGCACCACGGCTCGCCCCACCTGTCCCCATCCCGCGACCGCCACTGCATCCGCCTCTTCCACTCCACAACCTTCCGCTAGATAAAATTTTCAGTCTCGACGACCACAGGAACAACCCAAATCTATACAGCTTGCACTGTTTAACAGGTAAATGCACACAATATATAACTCTAAAAATATACCTCGCGTTCTTTTTACATCCTTTCTCCGCTTTGCTAGTGCTAACTCTAAATTTTATTGTTCTCTTAAACGAACAAACGAAACAATAAATGCAAAGTTCATACAGGGATGGCGGAAAAGAATTACATATGTGCATGCACCACAAAATTCAAACTTCACTTGAATTGCTGCTTTCATTTGCCCGAGATTAAAAAATATTTATGCCAGCTAGGAACTTGAGGAACCGGCGACCTATATTTAGACGGCGTTGGCCCTGATCAATCTGATATTGTTTGCTCCGTGACTTGTGATACAATCCCGTTGGTTTCTTTTAGCTGGGAGCTAGGACTCTGGATCTCGTCCGTAGGCTTAACATCATTTGGCTCGTCAGTGTTGGCTGATTTTCCCTGCTGCCGTATTCAGAAAATGATGTCAAAACCCCCCCGACACATCAAACACGTGCTCTTAATTTAAAGTAAGAGAAGGTGTCTAGCAAAGCAATTTTAGCATCTGAGATTCATCAAGATTTTCAACAATTTAGGACAGGGATCTTAACAATAGTAAAGACAGTGATTCTTGCTTCCTGTTACAGCTAGATTATTAGCTCCAAATGAAACGGTATGACAAAGCGATGTTTCGCGTGGGAAAGTCTTTCATTCATGCTTGTATGCAAACAGACTGTAGCTATACATAAAAGAAAGTGAGAGTGCACAAAAAATGCCACATTGACCTTGAACCTTTTAAAGACAGCCTAATTGCCTGAATGGCCAAGCAGATCATCCTCAGGATAAATAAATGCATTTACAGTGCTGACCTTATTGCGGTCCCGCCAGCCAAGTCCAAATGGTCGACTAAGAAGGCTTATCTTCCTGGGGGGCAGCTCTTGTGTTGATTCTTGATTACTGCTAAATCTGGGCGAAGAGTCTGAATGCAAGGATCTAAAAAGAAACATCAATTCATAATTATTAACCCCAACCAACAGGAGCAAGTGCCAAATTTAGAAGAGCGAAGCATCACATGCACACAAGGAGCCAATGTTTTTTTACGAGGGTGATACATGGAATTAAACTTGCAAAAGATTATAATCATGCTAACAAATTGGAAATTTTTTTGGTCGAATAATAATTTGGAATTGAATTATGAAATAAAGTAGTGCCAATTTTCGATGCTGCAGTTTCATCAGCAAGAATAATGTATGACAATTAAGCTGTTCCACTTTAAGCCATACCTTGGGGAAGGTTGTGCTTTGACTTGTCCAGACTGATATTGCAAGGTAGCCTCCAACATTGATTCTGCCATCACAGCTCTCTTCTCCATCTCACCAAGAGAAGCCATTGCCTCCTCATACTTTTCCTGCATAGCAAAGCCCTTCATCAGAGTTTGTAAACACAATCAAAGTAACATGCAGACAGACATATACATTGACTATGTAGTTATGTACCGTGCTGACAGTGACACCAGAAATCATTGGAAAAATTTCTCAGCGAACAATGTTTTCTATGTTCACTGATTTCAAGCAATCTAAGTAGAATTGGTTTTGACGTTATATGTTGACCAGAAGTACACTTCTGGAACTTCAAAGTATGCTTTTCAGTCACCATTTCAGCAAAAATGTGGGTTAACATAGCTTGTAACAAACAGATGATCATGACAAAATCATATCCTGTGTGCGCGCGCGCGCGCGTGTGATGAGATCATTGAATAACATCATATCCATTCTAAGATTTTTCAATAACTCTGCAGAAGACACATCCATCACTCAGGAAAACTTCAACGTGTATGTTCAAGGACAAATTCATTATTACAGTAGAAGACGGTCCAAAACGACCAATAGCCATTCTGCACTTCAATGTGAGATTATAGCACAAACAACACACAATAATTCTGTGGAGAATAAACTCATAATATTGCTATCATGTTGAAATGTAATACGGTGAAATATTTTCCCTTGATGTATCTCAACTTTCCTGATACTTTTTGACAGCCAGTTTCAACCATAATGGAGGCGATTCTAGAACTTTTACAAACACAATGTGAAACTTATAAAAAAGAAAGATACCTTGAGTAAAAGGCTATTAGAGAAACTGGATTATTATTTTGAAAAAGGAAGGCTAAAAGAGACTCCTTTTTGCACTCCTATAAGAGAGTAGTGCTGGCATCAGTTGCAAAAAGTAAAAACTGAGAAGCTGCTCTTAGGATGCTTATTTTCAATGTTGTAGTTCCTTAATTATAGCACAGTACAAAAAATAGCAAGGTCAAGTAGGAGTTCTGGCAGAAAGGAATGTAATAGGACTAGTTCTCAGAATGCTAAATCAGAGACGCAATGATCGTTGGAACTACTGTTATGTTAATTGTGGCTAACATTTTCCGAGCAGAACATATGATAAGTTTCCCATTTCCCTGTCATATTTACGAGCTATGGAGACTGCCAATCTTGTTGGAACTTAAGAATTGCACCACTATACAATATGATCGATTTGGCGAGATTTAAATGTGCCTGTGCAATGAAATTAGCCTGATTTCAACAGCCATTGCAATCTTAAAATTCTGTTTCGTAAGAGATATATTTCCATTCTCATAACATCATGCATATACAGACAAGCATTTATTGCATAGTATTATTACTTCTGTGCCATTGATGAACAAGACCTCATTGAGGGCAGGAATTTATAATGTTAATGCATTGCCTAAATTCACCCATACACAGGTGACCAGACATCACGTAATATCATTACTCCTGACCTCAATGAATTACTTACACTCTCATAAAATCATTCCTTCCGATCAGCCAAAAAACTTTCCAAAATTAAGGAGCAAACATGAGCAGTGACAAACCTGAAGCACTTGAGAAGCATATCTCTGTGCAGCTGCATCTTGCTCAGCAAATCTCCGAGCGTCTTCTGTTAATCGCTGCTCTTGCTCTACCCGCATTAGGACCTAAATATAGGTGAACATCTTAGTGACACCACCCCACAATGCAAGAAAGAAAATGCTAGTGGATAAGGAAACAAACCTGAAGCATCACACTTTCCTGTTCCTGCTTATCAGAAAGAGCTCGTTGGAGATCAGCAACCTCTTGCTCTAGCTTCTCAACCTGAACAATAAGTATAATATAGTTTTGTTTCTTATCATTGAAAGAGTAGAAAAATACCCACTACAGGAAGTTACCTCACTTGCTCAAGATTTTCCAAGATAGGACTGCTAATACTGCCTAGTAAAAAAAACTGAAGGGGAAGAGGGATCTTTGCCTTTAGAGGCACTCTGCCAGAGAAAATAACCAAGGAAGACACAAAGGTGAGAGGAATCCTCCTCTTCTGGAGCATCCACCAGGGTATTTCATTCCATTTTGTAGAGACAGAAAATATTAAAGTCGAGGCATTTTCCTCTCCCTAAGGATGACTTCTAAAAACAATTGGTTCCTTTCTAGTAGAATTGTATCAAGCCTCCAGGCTCCAGCCAATTAAAAAGCTTGTGACTCAGAGCCCAGGGTAATGGTAAGTATACCTTTGCACTTAATTCTCGCCGATTATCCTGCTTGACCATCTCCATTAATGCTGTCTCAAGCTCCTCAGCTCTAGAGAAAAGACAAAGCTTATAAAATATTAGTAGTGTCATTGCATCACAGCAAATAGTTGGCTCAAAAATAGAGTACACCACAGCAATGCTATCTCGAACTATCTTAGAATAGCTGCTAAAATTTCAGAAAGATGCATCTGATAGTTATATCGTCCATCATATGTCTGAACAAAATATTACTCGAGGGCGTCCAAATGAGGTGTTTTAAGATAATAGATTCACTCCAAAAAACAAAGGAACAGCAAATATTTAACCTCAATTTCCTACAGAAGGAAATTTCGAGGGTAATATAAATAGAAGGGAATGTCCTAGCAATAATCCTTAATGAGAATGTGACTTAGGGTAAAGTAAGGGAGGATTTCATGGACTAAGGCACATGCCATGCTACAACATTCGAATTCAATTCAAAAAGCTTCAGAGAAAATAGATGAAACCTAAGAACAGCAGATCTTTTCTCTTCTAGCAACTTGCAGAGCTCAACCTTCAACCAGACGACCTGCAATTTAACATACCTTATGGTAAACAGGAAATTCTATACAAGATGCTAGCTGAGAATCTAGAATAAAAGTAACTTTTCTGGGAAGTGTGCTGTCATTAACAAGAAAGATTTCTTTCTGATATCTGATTCATCAAAAGATGTGATAACAAATGCCCCACACACATTACTATAACTGAAATTCGAGCAAGACAATAATTGAGACAAAGAAAGATGCATTGGCAGAAGCTCAGGAAAATCTACTGATAGTTCATCTAGAAGCAAGGTTGATGGTTCAACAATTACAGTGACAAAATAGACCAAGAAATGAGCAATTTACGCAGTAGGTTAAGCCTTTAACTTAAATGGCCATGAGAACTGTCAATCATAATCACAGTAATAATAAATCTGACCAGGCTGTGCATAATGCAGACATATAGTTTTCTTAACAAAGCATGTTAAGCTTATTAAAAGGAAAAGGTAAGAAGTATCAGACATGATTTTTACGAGAACATCTAGCTCCATTGATCTCAATCTGAGTTGACCTACCAACAATTACAACTTTAGCTGGTACACTTTCACCAAAAAAAACTTTAGCTGGTACACTTTAGTATGTAGAATTTTTCAATTTGATGAGACCTTTTAATTCCAATTTGGAGCTTGAAATTAAAGTAGACAACAGGCATCTATAACAATGCGATGACCACACAAAATCAACCATTACAATTGTGATATCTGGGGTGCCTAACAGTGTAAGGGTTGGTATTGGATTGACTTGTCAGTTATACAGTTATATTAATTCCTAATGGGAAGTGAAGGTCCATCCAATCCCTTAAACACACTAAATATCCAGAAGGAATTTCACAGGGAATAGTGTCTGCCTCGATAATCAGAAGAAAAAGCTTAAAATTGCCAAGTTCAACTCCCCCATGGAGACAAAGAAATAGTTCAAAGTTTCTTTCTTGTAACAGCAGGACATATTGCATGTCCATCAAGCAACAATTAAGGACTGTCCAACATAGAGTAAACTGCGGCAAAAGAGGAGGAAGAAAGCACAAAGTACCTGCTCCTGAAGATCTGGACCAGATTCTATCTCTAAGTCCCCTGTTAAACTGATAACAATTCCATCTGCATTAACAGAGTCAGAATTTGACCGAGATAAATCACCATTTGCCATTTTATCAACTGATCCTTCTACTTTATCCGTTCCTGCTAGCATTGACTTAGGGTCGTGCTTAAAACCATATAGTTTTGAAGCCAGACCTTGAGAATCCCTCCAAGCTCTAAGGCCCTTAGATCTTTCCTCAACTGCAGCTATTACTGCTGCCCGATGCTTATTTCTCAACTCTTGTAATCTCTTCTCATTTACATTTTGGTAGCCCATACAGGCTGTCAAAACAAGTTGGCTGCTATCAAATGTAGATCCAGTCAGTGATTGCAGCAAAGTGACAGCATCTCCGGCATCCTTGGTAGTAACCAATGCAGGTCCTGCCAGAAAAAAAAAAAAAAAAAAAAAAAACTGAAGAGATCAAGAACCGCAAAATAAGAAAATCCTCAATAGAAAAGAAATTTCATGCAGAAGCTCCACATCTGGAAGGTGCAAAGTTTGTTTATTAGCTGTCTATCACAGTACCGTATAACTCCATCAAAGCAAGTGCAGTTCTGAATAGCATGACACGGTTCCCTTCAAAAAGCAGCACATCCCAAACTCGAAGGACTGAAATTCATAGAAACAGATTAATTACTAAAATTGTTCTTCGAATTCTCCAGCACAAGTATAAGATGCTTCTGAACGGGCAGCATTATGTCACATAAATAAAAGCAGCAGCATAGAACCTGACCACTTTCCCAGGGTAGCATGTTCATAAAAATGGACAAGAACCATGGCCCTGTAACCCACGCAATCTGCACTCCCAGGAAATCCAGATGATTGACTGCATTGTAGAAGAGTGAAAGAAAAGTATGAAGCAAGCAATATATAAGGAAACTAAAGAGAAGACCTGAAACTGCAGGTTTAAGAAAACAACGTACCCAATTTGGGAAATCTCTCTCGTACCAACTCCTCAAAAACGCATTGATCAACCTAATATGGTAATAATAAAATAATAATTATTATAATTATAATAAATAAATAAATAAATAAAGATCACAACAATAGCCATGTGCAACACAGACACATGCGCTGTTTTGACAGTAGTTTTGTCAACATCACTTATAGAGTGAGCAAACATCGAGGGAAATGAAAAGGGCTGTAGCAAAAATGACACCTGAGACTCTATCATCTCCTCAGAGTAGTAGCCATCAAAGTAATCATCAATGATGCCCATCAAAGTCCTGCAGATACAAGATTTAGTAACCAATTCACTGGTGCTATCGATATATCAGTTTTTCGCCAATATAACTATGCAACTTGAAAAAGAAAAATTCATGTTTATCATCCTGATAAAAATATTGGACACTTAAGTGTGGTCGTAAACCACAGAGCTCAAACAATCATTTTGGTAAGCATTCTAGATCAATGTTCCTCACGTGCTCACCAGAAGGCATTTTCTTCTGGCATCAGCAAAAGTAGTAAGCCAGCAAAGAAATTCATAGCCTGCAGGTAAATTCGATGAAGAAAGATGTAGAGAGTCAATTATCTGATGAACGTCAAAAAATTTTGACCATATATAGTTACAATTCAAAACCAGAAAATATATCAAAGAACAAAGCACCAAAAATATGAATGACAATTACTTCAAATTGTCAAAATATTTCCCATGATTGACTTATATTTCTCTGTTAAATTGTTATAAAAATTTCTTGCAATTAATCTTATTTCAATCGTGGCGTGTTCTCAGACATTGCACAATCCTTTCCGTGCACATTTTTTGTACCACTGCTACTTAATTACCCACATAGCTGCTTTATTCTTGTGTTGATAAATCCTATATAAGCTTATAATCCGATAAAAATAGCCAAAATTGTTGTAAAACCATTGAAGCCCAAGGAATATGAAAAAGCAAAATATTTGTAACTTTTGTAATACCGAAAACCTTTTTTAGTTTATCATTCCTCAATATCTACTGATAATGCTTTGGATCTAGGGATGGGCTTGACCTATTTACTTGACACAAACACTAAGTGTAATCATTCATGTTAAGTTCGAGCTTAATTCAAACGTATCATAGACAAGTCAACCCACTTATAAGCACCAAACAAAGTTGCTATGAACAGGTCAACCATCCTGACCTATTTGAATGCATTTAAGCATGTTGCACTAAGTAAGTTGAGACAAATTTGCATGTTAAGATAGTATTTGTTTATACAAGATAAACTCATATATGAAAAGAGAGCTCCGATTTTAATAAAAGTCAAGTGTGTCATTTGCCATCTATTTGGGAAATGTGTGTAGTTCAAGTCCAAAGATGTGACATCATAAAAATGTGCCATGGTTGGATCATGCACATCTGCTTATGCAATTGATTTGACACAACACAATTGCAGCAAAGATTCATTGATTGCAAGCCCTAAATGATCCAAGGTCTAGCTGTCATAGGTAATCTACATTATTAAACATCGCTTCTATTCTACCATTGTGTTGCTTCTTTGATAATGTGTATCTAACTTACTCCTAGGTGAGCAAGCACATTGGCCAAAGGTCAGACTAGTTAATGGCTCATGATCAAGTTGGCAATGGCATGGATGGATATGCCATCAATGTATAGCATAATTAGGCACTAAGAAAAAGCAGATTTGGCATGCCCTACTAAGCAAATTTTTTGCAGTAATCACATTAGGACTTTTGCATTGTAGGTTGCCACATATGGTATCATTTATAATGCCACAATATGGGACATTTCAGGACACCAACTGACAAAAAAAAAAGGCCGCATTTATTATAAAACTAGCCTACGCCCTTCTTAAGACGCATCAATGTTATACTTTTCAATGTAGATGTCTTACATAAACTACTTATTTCCTTTCTAAGCCAACAGCTCTTAAATTCTTAATCTCCAAGCAAATCCAAATAAGCACCTGTCAGCAAACAGTGCACAGTCAAAATTGGCCTTGACTCAATCCATGGGAATATGGAATATCCATACTTGTTATTATTAGGCAATCACCATGTTCACTTTGCAACCAGGCTTTGGTGCAAGAACCAGCTCATAGGTAGCTGTAAGTGCTGGTCAATGTCAGAGTTAGCTGCCCTATTACTTTGCCAAAAGTTTAATGCACTGTCCACAGTAGTTGCATTTTTGCCACACAATTGCACACAAATGGGAAGGTTTTGGAGCCGCTCTCTGAGCTTGGGTTTGCAAGAGAACTTTGTCAGTTGGGCATATCGAGAAGCTGTTGGATGGACTAAAATCCCCTCCAATAAGCCACATTTGAATTTCCCCCAAGAATACAAACATCTTAAGAAAAGTCACAGGTTTCACTTTAAAAGTAAATCCTAAAAGGTAAAAGTCAAAAGTAAAAGCCAAACCTATGGAACAAGGATTGAACGAAAAATAATGCAAATAATTACCGAATATTTTCAACCTGTTTAACCACAACCCAATCCCTTTGTGATACTTAGGCCCTATTTGCTGACCAGGCATCACATGGCATACTTCTTTAGAACTTAGAAGTATAGTAGAAATAAACTACCAGCTTGTGTAATGTGCCACATACGCAAAGCCTTTGAATGGGATGTGTATCAGAGAGCAAACCATAGGCTTAAATGATTTATTAAGTGAGAAGGTGGATGTCCTTTAAGGGCCGCACCGCAATATTCTGTTGCTAGAAACCATAGACAGGAGTATGAAGAGTAAGAAAGAAAATACCTGACAATATCCTACAGATGGATTATGACGTGCATATGCAGTCAACAACCGTCTTAAAGCATTTCTACCATCCTCATCAAGGGCAGGATGACCAGGAAAGGTTCGAGGCAAATCCTGCATTGCCAAAACAATAGAGCAGCCATCATATTAGCACATACAAGCTCACATCAGATGAAGCAGGTACGAATTCTAAAGGTTTGTACCATGGTTACCTTTTCAATCTGCCCTTTCCATTTTTCTGGTACGCATACAGAGTCTGCATCTGAGGCCTTACTGCCATTACCTGATTGCCCCATTTGCTCTTCCACGGTGTTTCCACCATTACTTTGTGGCTTTAACAGATCCTGATAATAGTTCTGCACCCGGCGTGTTTTCACACCGACAAAGGCTTGCCAAAGCTGAAATACAAGCACGGAACAGCAAAAAAGGGTAGATAAGGTGAAACTGTACCTTGGTCCGAAAACAAAAACATCTGAGGAATATGGTATACCTCTCCCCTTAAAGCCATTGGTACTCCCCCTCGAACAAGAACCTCCAACTCTTCTTTCCAAGGGAATGAAGATTCTAAAGGACAATCCACCATAGCTTCTGGAGCAGTGACATTGGAACTATCGCTGGATACTGTGTCTTGAATGTGATCTGATGCTTCTGATTTCTCAACATCATAAAATTCATCCTCTGAGTCCTCTTCAGATGCTCCTTTTGGGGATCGAGCCTCTTCTAATGGAAGAACAAGCTTCGCACTTTCAGTTGATTGCTCATTCTTCTTTGAACTGCCCTTTCTCTTTACACGAAGGCTCATCATATCTTCGATAGCATGAAGAGAAGGTCTTATCTCGGTCCATATTTGGACCCTATGAACTCTTGACTCCTTCGGAGCTGGAATCTCTTTTTCTAAAACATTGCTGGTTAAACCATCAGAACCAGGCTTGTCACCAGTGGGTTCTTCTCCTTCAACATTGTCCTTCAAATGGTCATTTGCATCTCGGTTGTTGCTCTCATGCTGTGAGATATTGCCATCTATTTCTGAAGCTAAAGCATTAACTGGCACTTGAGCAGTTTCTACTTCGCGTTCCAGGAAATTATTCCATCTCTCTGATCTTTCTCCCTCTTCCTCCTAAAACAAGCATATCAGGTAATAAATTACTCTTATTATACTGGAGCACAAACAAAGAACTAAACTGCCACGAGATTTTCAATTGGTCAAGAACTTGGGCAAAGTTAAAAGCACTCCATAACTTTTTAACATTTTGGTCGTTCGAGATTCGCAGCATCTTACAGTGAGCAACAAAATACGCAGAAGAAAATGAGCAGCCCATACCTTGTAGATGTTCGCATATTCTCGGTATCTTTGTACATGTTGAGGTCTCACGGCAAAGCCATACGCATCCCTGCCAGAACAAGTTCCCATCAGTTTATCAACCTGACAGCCCGTCTCTGATCTAGCTTGTGCAGTCATCATAAGTCATAAACAAGCAGAATAAACAACAATCTAAGCTCAAAAACTCCACCACACAACAGATCCCACAGAAGTCTTAGCTTAACCATGACCACCTAGTTGGGTTTACCTGCAGTCAGCTTCCAAGGACCTCCTGCTCAGGCTAGACAACAACATAATCCGTTCAAAACATCGTTCCTACCTCCCACAGCGCTCGACATTACATCAGCGCGATCAAAATTCGCCATAAACAACCGCACATTCAGCTTACGACCATAGATGATGCTTTTGACTCATCAAAATAAGCAAAAGATCCGAATAAGAAAAAAAGAAAGAAAATGGAAACGTTCAACTCCGAGCACTATCCAGACAAGAGAAGGAAAGAAAAAAAAAAAAAGCGACGAATACAGAGACGACCGAGCCACCGCACCGCGACACTTCGGAACTTTGACTAGAACCGGTCGCACGACCGGGAATTCCATTCGATCGCGCGCACGGAATGCGCGAGCGCCAGCGGGGCGCGCGAATCCGAGATCAATGCGATCCGAGCAGGGAGCGGCGCGATGCGGCCGACAGCGCACCGGTCCGAGAACGACGCGATCCTCGAATTACCGAACGAAAAAGGAGCGAGCCGCGGACGGATCGGGAAATGCGGAAAAGTCAGCAGGCGGAGGGGGAGGTGGACGCGGACGCGTGGGAGATGTATACCTCTTGTGCTCGAAGGCGATGACGGGGCTGATGACCTGGGCTTTCATTGGCGGCGGTGGATCGATTTGATTGGGCGAGGCTCTCTAGAGAGAGAGAGAGAGAGGGGGAACGGGAGGGAGGGAGATTCAGTTGCTGCTTCTGCGACCTCGTCTTCTTCGGGGAGCAGGAGATCTCGGGGCAAGATGGATGCTCCTGGATTCTCTGCAACTGAATTCTAGAGAGAGAGAGAGAAAGAGAGATTTTCGTGATGGTGATGGTGGTGGTGGTGGTGGGAGTGAGTGTGGGCTAAGCGAAAGGGGGAAGAGGAAGGGGAGGAGGGGGGCACATGCAGATGGCGAGATTATCGTCGGCATTTCATCACGTGATCGTCTCGTGATGCGGGTGGGGAGTTCCTTTCCTCCTCCCGAACCAGCACGCAGAGAGAGAGAGAAGAAGAAGAAGAGAGATTTTAATTTTTCTATTTATTTTATTTTATTTCATTTTACGGGAAATTAACGCAATTTTTTTTTTTAATTCGTGAAATATTGTTGCTGTTTTTTTTAACTGAGGATGGGAAAGCGGGGGCCCGCCGCTGTCCCCCCGGGGTGAAAATAAAAAGATGTCCCTTGTGATTTGCCGACACCGAAATTTTCAACGTATCCTGGTCCTGATCTTGATTGTTCTCTGTTCATTTCCCTGCTAAGCCTTTGTAATTTTCCCTTTTTTCTTTGGCCCCATTATCTTGAAAAGCACTGAGTTTTAGCTCGAGTCCCTATTTCAGTCTGAATCTGCTTTTGTCTCGTTAAAAACAACACCGACTCGAGTCTCGATCATTGTTCAAACCCGTTTTTTGTTTCGTAGAAAAATATTTATTTTAGCTCAGATTCTAATTCAGGCGTGGATCATGAAGCATCCATTTTAGATCGTTACTCAGACTCAATCTATATGAATCTTTTGTAATAAACGTTGCTTGTATGAATCATTTTTAAAGATATGATTACATTTGAAATGACTCAAAACTAAATTTGGATATTTACAAATATTAGTATTTTTTTATGGAGCGAAAAAAGTTTATGCCAAAATTAGGACTCGATTTAAAGCTATGCTTATTTGTAAGACAAAAAAAAGTTAGACTTGAGATCTGAAAAAAAAAATTGGCGATTTTTCAAAAGCAAAAAAAAAAAAAAAAAAACTTAAGTCGAAATTATGATCCGAAATTAAAGTTTGTACTCTTTAAGGAAATTTTGGGCAAATTTTTCATGTTGTGCTCGAAAAATTAGGTGTTGTATTCAGAATAATTTCTTAATTTACTTTTAGGTATAAAGTTTGATTTTCACTTTTAAGGGAAAAAAAAGAAGAAGAGGATATTCCATCTCGGCCGAGAAAAGGTTGTTTGTCCCCACGACTCACGCGCGATTCATGCGATTTGCCCCGCACGGGTTACCCAATCATGATATTTGTCTAAACCAGACCTTTGCTAACGTGCATACAAGCATTCACGTTCCCGTTCCTTCAAAGAAAAAAGCCGCAAAAAAATTTTAAATTATATTCATTTTAATATATTTATCTATAACACATTTTACCTCAAACTTATGCCAATGCAATATATTTACCTAAAAACATTTATTGTTAAGCGAATAATCCTAAATTTGTCTTTGTGTGACACATGTGTTATGCGGATATAAATTATCAGTTTGAGAAAATTTGGAGTAAATGAATCACGTGAGTGAAAGTTTGATTTTTTAGTGTCACAAAAAAATATGAGGTAAACATATTAGTAGACATAATTTAGAGTTTTTGGTGAATTTTTCTAGTCCAAAATCTAAAACTTTTCGAAGCACTTAGCACGTAGACCCGTTTAGAAGTACTTTTCATGATTTTGAAAGTTTATAATATAATATGCTGAATAAATATAATGTGAGCTTCCTTAGCTTTAGCAAGTGTCTCAACAAAGTCTTTGACTATTATATCCTTATTCTAGTGAGAAGACGTAGGAGAGCGACCCTTAAAAAACCCTGATTGATGATGAAAGCCGATAGATGACGGTCAAATGCAGCACGGCTTAGACAAACCTCCCTCCATAGAAAATGCTTGATTTGTCGGATGATAACATTTCCCTGTTCTTTTTAATGGGCAAGATTAGGATGAAATCCTTCCAGCCTGCATGCCTGCTCACCTAAAAGCAAATTGTTAGGTTGAGGCCAACTACTCCAACGGAAAACATGTTTCCACAGTGCCCTTTTGATATCACAACTTCTCAATGAAGCTCTGATTTGTAATTGTCGCACATGAAAGGTCTGAAAGTCAAATTTTGGTCGATGTGAGATAAAAAAGATCACGTCATTTTGGAGATCAAGCAACATATTTGTGCGTGAATGTGTAGTTTACATATATACTATGCATGGCGTATGGCATGGAAAGAGACATTGAATCAGACACGATTGAATGACTTAGACGTCAAATCAAGTTTGTTAATGTTTTTTTTTTTAATCTATGTGGATTCGCTTTTCAAAGTTGATTTTTTAATGATTCTTTCCGTATAGTATTATGAAATTTCAGCTTAGTCAACATCCCGGCAACATAATTTTGACCTAAGATTTAAAAGAACAACTACTATAGGCTAGAAACATGCATGATTTTAATAAAAACATAACAATATAATATGAGACTACAGATTTCATTTCAGCATTACGGCAGTTTAAGAACATCTGATTTACGATTACTCAGATAAGCAATATAATGACACATTGTCAATTTTATGATTCTAAAAAAACATTATGGTGTTCTAGCCTACAAATTTATTTGAAATTAGAATCAAAGGTATCGAGACTTACCTTAAAAGTGCAAGAACCTTGAACATGTCAAAATCACAACCAAGTAGAGACAATTTTTAGAGTTCATTATGGGGATTAGGACTTTCAATGCCCTCACTAAGTAAAAATGAATGATATTTCTAAGCGAAATAAGCCGTCTCTTCTTGAGGCATACTATAATGTTGAGGTGGGTCCGTTTTGAGTTGAGACTCACTCTTTAAAAGCATGTATCTTTTCAGTTTGACGTCCATATCATGTGATTTTTTCACCTTCAATGCACTCTTGATGAGAGCTTTCCAAAGAGCCAAAATTGCTAGATTAAAATCACAAGATCACGGATCAAAGATTTTAACCCATATTGGGCAGTTCATGAACGTGGCGTCATTTCAATGAGTTGTCAATTTCATCACCATCAACCATAACTCAGGGGGCTTAGAAAGTTTTGATCAATTTTGATTCTAGGTATGGTTTTTTGCTTTAGAACCTTTCTTTAGGGTATTGAAAAGTTCAACCATTAATTACTTCCTCATCCAGTATCCGTTCGACCCAATTCTTGTGATATTGGGATACTTGCAATCCCTGATTGCTGGATGCAACATTGAAATTGGGAAATTGCTAATTTCCTCACATCGCGAAGAGTAGGCACCCAATCTCCAAAGATAAAAATGTGATCCTTATTTGAGCTTTACGAAACACACGCTCTCATTTTCCGAAAATGTATTGATCGAGTTGAACGAATGCCTGAGGTGAACAGTTATGATTTCTCCCTTGACAAAACACCAATGAACGCACTTCTCGAGATGTCCAAACGGTTAAGACCGGATTTTATGAATTCATCACTCGATTTGAGAAATCATAATTGGATCCCATTATATCCATTAAAAGGGAGGGGCAGGGACATTTCGTCATCTCTGCTTTGTCAGTCTACGCTGCCCGGGGCAACTAAGTGCGACTATAGACTTAACGCAACAACAACCGCCGTGTCGCTGGCTTTGTCGCTTTCTAGTATCAAGTTTCGGATTCTGAGAGCAACCACCGCAAGAAGTACCGTGTGGCTGGCCCAGCGAGTCTTGCAGTCTCTCTCTCTCTCTCTCTCTCTCTCTCTCTATGACGACTCGGTCTGACAAGGGTGGGGAGGGGTCGCCAAGCCAGAGGGCCTTGATAGGGAGCCGCTGTTAACAGTCTCATAGGATGGCGAAAGAGATGGGACTGAACTGAACTTTGGATTGATTGAACAAGTGAAGAGTGATCGTAGAATATATATGTGAAATCTTGAATGAACTAATGAAGGCGCTTTTTAATGTAATGGCAAGATTAGTCTTGAAACTCTAAAATTAAATGTGTCTAATTAGGAGCACAACTAGGATGGGTGATCTTCTAGAAAGGTGTCCACCTATATGTCAAAAAATAAAATTGTGATGCTTGATATGAGATGAATCGAAACGGATAATACCTTAGTGATGTAATATAGGAATGTTATTATATGATATCAAAGTGGGATCACTCCCAATAGGTGTGTGGTTCAAGGACGAATTGAGTAAAAGCTAGTGGTTCCGTAATAACTTGATTTGACAAGGGTAGAGAGTAGTTGCTGGACTAGAAAATTTGAACAATGTGTGACTCTTAGCAGGCTTCTAGAATGGCAAAGAGGCATGGATGAACTAGCACTAAATAGAGAGAGTGATTTCATGATATACATATAAAAATTGGAATTAACTTACAAAGATACATTTTAATATAATAGTAAACTTAACTTTGGAACTTCAAAGTTAAGCGTGCTCAAGTAAGAGCACTACCATAATATGTGACGTTTTAAGAAGATGCTCACTTTTCCGTCAAAAAAGAAAAATTATAAGGCGTAGTATAGGATAGACAACCGCAAATGATATCTCTTGAGATAATTTAGGGATTTCTCACACCCACGGTTTACATTGAGTATCGCGACCCCATTTGTGGTGGTTTGCTGTCACAGGAGCAGGGGGTCAGGTGCTAGAATGGCCCATTTGTGGCCGCAACAGGCCCTCGTGTTCGTGTCCCCCTCTCTCGTCTTTTCATTTTCCAAATCTTAGAATTATGTTGTGGCGCCGCATTGGCCACATCAATGCGGGTATGCAAATACAAGCGGAACACATATGCTCAACTTATCCAAGCAAGCATTCCTGTGTTTAACTCACGGCGAGAATTTTGACGGAAGGACTAAAAATTTCAGGGAAAAGTATAGTGATCACTGGTGACATCATCTCCAAAAAAATATACAAATTTAATTAGATTAATTTGCGCACAAATTTCAATATTCATATTTCAAAGATGGATTAGATTATAATTCACATTATCACACATCATTCAAATCCCATCAATTCGTGTAGGGGCAAGACAATTCTAAGCGATTTGACTCGATCTATAGATTTGTTGGAGTCACAGGCTTTCCTTGGTTCCCTCCCTCGCTCCTAAAAGAAAATCTCCGCAACTTAAATCTTTTCGTGCCTTAAATGATTCATGGGACTTGTGGGTCAACCTATACTATATCCCTTTCTACCTGTTGGGTGGATTCTTTCGCCCAACGTTATGATACTCAAGTCTCTGTGTTCTCCACTAATTCCTGTCGACCGTGGTATCCCTTCCGTTTACAAGTACATTGATCCACGTGGTGAGTCCACGAGAATTAAGTATTAGCTATTGATTTAAGGCCTCAACATAAAAAAAGATGGAAGCTTATCGATCGAGCCACCACCTTTCCAGATTGCCTTTCTCTTCCCAACGTGCACTGCTATTATGACCTGATCTGCTCGCGGACCGTGCGTTCGCTTCGCTTCTCTTTTCCGGCACCAACTTGCTTCAAGGCGCCAATTTGGGCGTCGTGTTTACCGGGGAAATTGCAGCAACTTGGCTGTGAAATTGGGCCAGTGACGGAGCGCATGCCGCATGGGACTCCCCATAATTTGTGGCCACTATAAGTTACTTCCGAAGTAGGTAAAGGGGTTTGAATGATTTTGGGGCTCGTCGAGGATGGAAGATCTACTTTTCATGTGCAAAATCTCAAAATGATGATCGAGCTCGTGTCTGGGTAGAAAAGGTTGACATCACGTTCGATGGAAGTGATTAAAAAAGGAGAAATTAATAAAAGTTCGATAGTTATAGAGAAAGGAAAGGGGGAAAAACCTTTATTTGACGGGTTATATTTAAAACTAGAAAAACAATTTTAAAAATTAAGATATTCTATTAAAGTTCTTAAATTTTTTTTTTTTATGCAAAACTGACCAAGCTCTTAATTTGTTCCAAAATTGGGCGAAAATTTTAGAATTTGTTCATCGAGGCCTACTCCAATAGGTAGGGCATAAACTCTCATTTGTTTCATTCCAGGCGATTGTTTTGTTTGAGTTGGTTTTGCATTGAAGAAAGTTGTTTGATTAAGAATTTGGGTGGCTCTAACATGTAAAGAATCTTCCTTTTGACCTTTTGTTTAATTAATTGCTTAAGTGGTTTTTCACTCGTGATGACCGAGAATTATTTTATCATAAATTATCTCAAATGTTTTAAATAGTACCATCTATCAAGACTAAAATTGAAAAATCACCGCACAAATTTAAATTCCGCATTTTGGTATTACCGACACGATGCTTTAATTACAATTTTATGACTTTTCTTCTCTAAGCACTTCTCTAATCTTTAAAACCCCGATTGTCGCGATTGCCCTTCTGCCTAGCACCACCGCCACAAGACTTGGTCAGGACCTGAAATTCGACAGGCCTGCTTAGGCTTAGCTTGAGCCACAACAGTCGGAAGACTTTTTGAGCAAGTTTTGTAAAAGCATTTAGTAGAAAAGTCAACTCGATCGAAGAATTTAGGCGCAATTATTTAATGATGAGCGGGCTTGGATAATTTCCTCAATTGCATATGTTACAAATATCGTATTCATGGGCAAATTTGTCGGTTGAAACATCTATATCATCTCTTGCATATTTTAATTTTAAACTCAAATGCATTTTAGAATTTGAATTTTTTATATTCTGAACAACCTTCCCAGAAAAAAAAACAATATTGATATATATATATATATTTCTACTTCCACAAATGCTGATATAATTTCTTTTTATATGAATTTCATAAATTATTTCAAAAAATTGTGGTTTTGGATAATCCTTTAGATGCCAACTTCCTGAGTAAACGAAATGAGCGTGCACATTTGGTAATAAATAGATCGGTCATATCCTTTGTAAATAAATTACTAGTCAATCTTGGTGCCATATTCGACCAAAAAAAAAAAATAAAAAAAAAACATCTTGGTGCCACGGATTGGTTTGTAGACCACTTTTAGCTAGGTTCAGTTTTGAATTACTCGTCTTCAAAGCATATAGGAGTTGACATACCAGATGCCTTTAAATCCTATAAGATTATGTTCCAAAACCAACAGTTTCCTCCAATTAAAAAAATTTCTCCTAATTATTAAATATCAACTTGCCGCAAGCAACCTATATTACACCATATTCAAAAGTGCTTTTCACAAATAACTTCTAATAATTTCTTGGCATTGGACATTCATACTAGGTAGCATACCTATTTTATAAATGACGAGCTTCAGGTTCATGAAATTTCATTTAAAATTTATAACACTCAATATATGAAAATGTACATTACTTAAGAGTACCAATCTCTTAACAATTCATATATTTAACATTTTCCCAAAGGCCTCGGGAGCAAGTAACTTTATGACACTAGTTAAGATTATCAATGGTTAAAAAAAAAATGGTCTTACTAACGCGTGTATTGAGGGTACTAATTGAGACCACTAAAAAGAGTAAAAGATAATATATATCAATGCAATTCGAACATCGAATAAGAACATACTTTAAGAAAACAAGATGCTTTTAATTAGAAATATTCATATATTCAAAGCACAATAAATGATTCTTAAAGAGTCTTTAGTGACCCTTTCTTAACATTCTTTTAACAAACACATAATTACTGAGAGGGTCTAGAAAATTCAAAAAGCCCACACCATTAGCAATATACTTGATATTGAGAATAAAACTTTACATTCTTAATATTATTCATTAATGAAAAGATATTCTTTAACGTTTCAAAAGCTATGCTACAAAGGAATTTGTATGGGAACACAAAGGATTTCTTGTGAAATGAGCCAATAAATTTATTTAAAATTAATTTTTTGACTATCAAAAACTCCAAACAAGTACACTTATAATATCAAAAAAGCCAAACTAATATATTTGTAATAAATTTATTTCATGTTAATTTCCATTAAATTGAATAAATATCATGAAAAATCACAAATTGGAACAAAGAGTAAAAGCTCAAATCGATACACTCATCAACTACGACGTGTTATCTAACTTAGTAATTTTAAGATAAAATTTATCAAAAATTAAAATGGAGTAAATTTGTACTAATGATCAATCGATCGAATTTTTGGTAATAAAAAAGATTAGTTTAGGTAAATTTGTCATATCTATTTGAATCTTTCATGATATTAACCTATTAAATTAAAGGCGCCGATAAAAAAATAATATGAGAAGAGATGATGTCCTAAAAATCGTGTAATCCTTCTTAAATTTTGCTTATTTCACCAGTACTTGCTCTCAGACACTGGTCCACAAAGCGCGAGACAGTCAAAAGAAAGGCTTTTTACGCATGCTCTCTTCCCCTGTTCGTCATCAAGCCGACAAAATAGGGGAAGACCCAATCGAAAGCGACGCGAGTGCCAGCCAGCGCCAACTCCTTCACGCCCTCCGGTTGGGCGGCGGAACCCGACCCGACCCGAACCGAACCGGAACCTCCCCCGCCCAGATCGCCGGCGGAGTCCCTCCCGGCCCCGGAGGTGCGCACGTTACGGCCTCCCTGCGCACCCCTCGCGCACGTTACAGCTGCCCCCGGCCCCTCAGGGAAGGCACCACCTTCCACGTCCCCCCCCCCACCCTCGCGGCAAGAGGCAAGAGGCAACATCAGGCAACGACCTAAAAGGAAAAGAAGGGAGAAGTTTTTATCTTAAACGCGGCGCGACAGCAAATGCGGTTGGGCGTGGTCTCATCTTTAGCACCTCCCGAGTTCCGAAAAGAGAGCAGCTTTTCCTGGGTCCGTGCGTCTGTTTTTCCCGAGCGATGGGGTCGGAAGATGGCGCCAAAAGAGGCAACGAACAGCGGACGCGCTTGCTCGGCCCGATCAGATTCTGCCTCCGCCTCCGCCTTCGCCTTCGATGCAACATTGTGGCGACAAGCCGGCCGATAAGCTGCTCACGTTGCCGACGGTCCTGACGCTTGGCCGGGTCGCCGCCGTGCCCCTCTTCGTCAGCAGTACGTCCCCCCGATTCCCTGAGATTCTGCGTCGAGAGTGCAAAGTTGGCTTTTTGATCCGTTGTTTCGGAGCTTTTCTGAATTTGGTTATGTGGGTATCGATCCTTTTCGGCGTCTGCGATGTGCTTGATGAGATGTTGTGGAAAGTTTTTGTCGAATCTTGTGTGCGTTAGATAGAAGGCTTCTTGGTTTCAGGTTGATCCGTTCTTGTTTTAGCTTTCTCTCTCTCTCTCCCTCTGGGCTGCTGTGGAATGCTGGCGATCAATCTGGGTTGATGTCGCTTTCTGTTCACGAATTGCAAAAACGATAGTCTTGCTTCAGGCGCAACATTTATCTTAACCGCCTGTTCTGTGTATCTTACCCGTCTTGCCTTAAAATTTGTTATAGAGGCCAAAATATACCTTGGTTTGGTGTTTTTTAGAGCGACTTTTGGCTTTTCAATGGCGTCTTAAGATCGATCTTAAGCTTCCTTGCACCAAGTAATGCGTTGCAGTGGCATGCTGTTGGAGATTGAATTTGAAATATAGGGTTCACTATTACGTATGTGCTTGCCTGTGCCTATATTGTGTTTTTTTTTCTTTCTTTCTTTATCTCCATCAATGTTGAGATGGTAAGATATCTATGCTTATGGAGCTATGCTGGGCGATCACAATCGAGTCCCCTCATATCTCTTCCACCGTGGTTTTGATGGTGCTTGTTTGCTTTCTAATGCTATTGGTAGTGCAAAAAGTCTTATCCACGTTGTAAGCTTGATGGGAGACAAATTTCTCTAAAGTATTTTTTGCAAAATTTACCATGATTCTGCCATTCGGTATCTCAGTTTTGTTGAGACTGATACTTACAATGTGATATACCAGCCTTCTATGTCGATAGTTGGTGGGGGACAACTGCTACGACGAGCATCTTTATTGCTGCTGCAATCACAGATTGGCTTGATGGGTATCTTGCTAGGAAGGTATACATTTTCCGTCTGCTTAAATTTGAAATTGACTTCTTGTTTGCTTTATAACAAAAGCACTGAAACTTTTTTAATGGATTCCAGATGAGACTAGGCTCTGTATTTGGTGCATTTTTAGATCCTGTAGCTGACAAGGTATGTGCTATCTGCTGTATCAAACGTGCAACATATTTACAACAACTAGCTTATACACTGATGTCTTAACTTGGATTTGGAAAAGGCAAACTGATTGCAATACTTAATGCAGCTCATGGTAGCCGCCACATTAGTTTTGCTATGTACCAGGCCTTTGGATGTTGACATGTTCGAGCAAGCACCATGGCTAATGACTGTCCCTTCAATAGCTATAATTGGTAGAGAGGTAAATATCATCACTTCTTAAGCATCCTTATTCATCAATGTCTTTCTCTAAGTATGATAAGTTTGAGGTCAATGTGGTGCAAATTTATCTCTCTTGATATTGTAGATTGTCCTGGATATGGAAAATTTCCATGATCTGTTGTTTGATATACCTCCCTGCGATCTTTCATCCTCTCGACATTTGCCATATTGATAAACCATATAGGTTTTTCTCAATTAGTTGAATGTCCCAAAGTCACATGGGAGTTTTAGGTTTCAGTTTGGCCTATTTTAAAGGGGCAATTAGAAATGAAGAACGGTAAAGAAAGTATTACTTTGTCTAATTGCTGTGTATTGTAAAAATGCCACCCCTTTCAATGATGTCAGAACTTTTATGCCTCAAGTGATGTGCTCTCTTTTCCTCTGTTGATTTGTCGACCAAGTGTTTTATTAGGAAAAATTCTCGAACTATAGAACACAGGCCCAATTTCCTGAAAGACCAGGCAGTTGAAGGATTTCCTTTTTCTCCAATCTATTCTGTACTATAAAGACTTCCAATCATGCCCTAGTTTTGCCGTTAGTTTAAATTCTATGCTAGTCCTATTATTGGGTTAGCATGACTGCTGATTGTTGATGTGGCAACTACTATGTGGAATGGTCATGACTAACTGCTAAATGCATACGACTTCATACGATTCCAGAAAAGACAAACAATACAATAAAATATACTTCACACATCACTTAATGGCTCAGATGGAGGCAATTTCTGTCAGCCTAGTGTGGGTGAAAAGATGCGAATAGATTTTGGTTGGTAGGTGGCCAAAGTACTAATTGCGCTCTTAGCCTCCCTGCCTCTTGTTTTCTTGCTATTTTGGTACGTCCTCTGTCAATGTATGAGTAATAGTGTCGCATTTTCATCTTTCTTAAGAAGTCAATTCCTCGTCATGAGGGAAGTACCATGTCAACCATCACATTAGACAATGGCTCTGCTAGTTGTATATGAAGTTCAACTTTGAATTGAGGCTTTTAAATTGCCGAGTACAATTGATAAAAACCCTGAAGTACAAGATTATTAGTCAACTTGGCTTTACAGAAAACAAGTTTGCATATAATTGTTATCACTCCTACTTTGAGATGCCTCTTCAGTTACCTGTTAAAGCTTCAAAAAGATAAATAGGAAGAAAGGAAACAGCAAACTACTAGAGTGTTTATTTTTTAGGACTATATCTCAAATTCGGACCTTACAGGACTAGCTCCTTACCTTTTAGTTACCTTGAACTGTAGAAGGGAAAGGGACATCATTTAATGGAATTTTCGGCACCTGGTTGATTTGGAATCTCCATACAATCCTTTGCCTTGTTTTGAGAAGCATCACTTGTACTGCTTTTGAGACATGATGATGCTTCACATGTCTATGTTGCGGTTTTTGTGCTGTAGGGAAGCTTTCATTTCGGTCTGTGGAGTTTGGTTTTGTATTTGTTCTTAGAAGGATTATATGAAACATACTTGAGCAAGTAGATGATTGATTAGGATGTTATCTTATGAAGCAATTCACTGGTTAACGAGAGAGAGTCCTTATTTTCTTCATTTTCACAAGTTTTGGGTTCTGAATGATTATCTTGGCCATTTGGCACAGTTGCCATTGAGATGAGAAATCAAGTTCTTTAGATATGAGTCTATGCATTTTTCTGAGTGTTTTTTTTCCCCATGTTCATGTGCTTTAGTAGGAGCTCACGTGACTGTTTATTCTGTTTGTTTCTCTATCTAGTGTGATTGTTCATACTACGTTCCAACTCAAAATTCTTTTGATTCATTGTAACTCTTTACTTGCTCAACTTGTTACAGATTACTATGTCTGCAGTTAGAGAATGGGCTGCTTCTCAGAATAGTAAGATTTTAGAGGTGAGATGTTATCTTCGGTAGTCCATTACCCACCTTCAAATTGGTTAACTAGTTGTCGGAATTGCTAGTCTTTTTTCCATGGCCTCACTCATTAGAATGTGATATTTTCAGGCTGTCGCTGTAAATAATTTAGGGAAGTGGAAAACTGCTATGCAGATGACTGCACTGACCATTTTATTGGCTACTAGAGACAGCAGGTTTGCAACAACTTAGCTTTCCTGCAAGAATGTTGTGTAGATGTCTTTCTCTGAATCAGGAGGAATGTGAAAGATGATACCAATCATCGCTTGAAGATCTAATGCCCCGAGTGATTCATGTTTTCCTATGCAGTCTTGGAGGATCTGATACCTTAATAGCTTCTGGAGTTGCTTTGCTTTACATCTCGGCAGGGCTCGCCATATGGTCCTTGATTGTGTATGTGGGGAAGATATGGAAAGTGTTGGTCAGATAAGTCTATTTGCCCTTTATAGTTGGGGTTTTCGGGCATAAGATAATTTTTACGTGCAACTCGTTCGAGGTGACATCGACCCAGCATGTCATGCCTATCTTGGATATAGAGCCATACTTGAGTACCGTGCTCAAGGCGACAGATATTTCTTGTCGATGGTCCCTTGTTTCTGGAGTTATTGAAGCCGAAGTTTTCAGCATCTGGCAGTTCTTTTTCTATTTTTCGGTCCGGAGTTGATATTTACTTAGCGATACACAACTTCTGAGACACAATTGGGATGAAGAATGACATGCAGGTGTCGAGTATCAGGCATCCCTTCTGTAATAGATGAACTTGCAATTTGAGAATATTTGTATTTGATTTGTTATAATGGGATCCAATGTAGCACCCAACAAGATTGTTCATTTATCCATAAATTATATTTTTTTTTTGGAGTTCTTTTCCTTTTTTTTTTTTGGTTTTTCAGATTCGTATATTTCAATGGAATCCTGAATGAAGATCTAGATGTATATCTAGCTTCTCAACCCTTTCACAATATTTAAGCCATCTTAGAACTTCGGACAACATGCAAGAATATGAGTCGAATGACAACCGATAATTGGGTTCAGATTGACTTTGGAATTCACAATGGACTTAAAACTTGAAGACCCCGATGAGCTCTTACATTATTGCATTAGCTTTTACGGCTTTTTACACTACAGTACCTTAAATTCTTACACAGAAACAAGATAAACTGCGAGAATCTTATTCTTAATAGACATGGTTTCTCTGCAAAACCAGACATTCATGTTCACTCTTAACTTCAGGGAGGTGATAATAGACCAATTGGGCCCTCAGGATCATCGAGACAGATCAGAGCTGGGCCTGTACAACGAAGATAAAGAAAAGGATTAAAAACTTTCTTGCTGATATGCACAGCGACAATGAAAGTTAGCCGAATATTGTACACAATCGGAGTTTGTAGGGAATACCGCAAATCGTTTCTTATAGCTTTCCACAAGCTCCTTAGGGTCTCGGCGGGTCTGAGTGTAAGCCTCATTTTTGTTCATCTCCTACATGGATAAGGAAAAAACACGAACTGAGTTCTCTCTAGGAATTTAAATTGTTATTACATCTGATGAATGACATCGATCTTTCTCATAAGAATACCTTCTTTACTAAAAAAGTTAAAACTGAACGATTCCGTGTAATGAATCCCTACATCAGATAAATGACCATCCTAACTCATTGTTTTACTTTGCCCTGGACAATTCAGATTGCTGATGCAATCAAAGATTTGCAGAGCTAAAATCACAAATTTTGCTAGTCTAAAATAATCAATCTGCTCAGTGAAAGCAGAAAAAAGAAATAAAATGCCAATACAATTCTACATCGTGATCTGCAAGCGTATATGAACGCATTTGAAGTGCACATGAAAGAAACGAGAGAATCAAAGGCCAGATTAAACATATTTTCATTGAGTGATGTGCGGCATCATTTTAAGTCACAGACATTCTGTTTAGTACCTCAATCCAGGTTGCCAGTTTTGGCCTGCCTACTGTAATGTCAATGCCTTTCACTTCTTGTAGATATGGTGTAAATCTTTCGATAAATGGAGCATAAGCAATATCAACCTGTGGACGTTCACAAAACACCTTAGAGAGGCAAACTTGAATGAAACTCCAGAGCAATAATTTTCTAAGCTCCTTTCTCCAATATGACATGCATTTTGGAAAAAGACTAATGTCTAGCAGACATAAACCAAGTTAAAAGAAAACAAATGTCTGCTTACCAGGCTGAACTGCCCGAGGAAGAAAGGTCCGTCCTCAAATTTGGAAAGCGCATTCTCGATGAAATCAAATGCAGCGGCTATGCCAGTCACCAATCACCACTACTATCATTCACCATTTCAGATTGAAAGAGAAATGACAAATGGAATTCAGACTTACCAGCTTGGTCGTCCCCTTCTCCTTTGAATGAGGAGATAACAGATTTGCTGAACGTGTCGGTGTATGAGAAGAGCTCTTCTGCAAACTCTTTCTTTGCAGGATCCTATATCCCAGAGGAAATTATAGTCATACTTGGACATACCAGAAAAAAGTGCTAATGTTCCTCTAAACTTACCTCAGGCCAGAGTGAAGGCCCTCCAAAGTTAGCATCTAAATACTTAACAAGATCCAGACTCTCTCCTCTTACTTCATTGTTGTGTTCCAAGGCCGGCACCTGAGTCGACCCACCACACCAAAAGAAAGGGAAGAAAGTGTCATGATCTTTTAGCCTTGTAATTTTGAGTGGAAAACAATTCCAGTGGAGCTACTATTAGACCAAGGTATTGTAGAAAGTATAACAAATTTCCACGACGTACTCCATAACATGATCATCAACAACACCATAGGTTGCACATAATTCTTGTTCATGCAATCTTGGCCCTTTGAAAAACGTTACCAGCTTGTTCAAGAATAAATTTCTGATCCTAAATGCTTAATAAATGCTCTTCAGAGCGTCTGATGTGCACTTTAAATTCCCAAAACGTTTCACAGGGTTCCCCTGGAATTTCACCTTGTTAGCTGGGTAGACTTTCTCCTTGTACCAAGCAGGCCTGTTTTGCAGATCAATAGGGACCAACTTGATCTGATCCTGCAATCCCTGCTTGAGCCAACACGGCAAGTCAATAACAGTCGATTTTACATAAATTAGAAAAGAAACATGACAATACATATCTTTCCGTTTGTTAGCTCGAATTCAGTATGAATTTATATTTTTTGGAAATATCTTTCTTATTTTTCCAAGCCATAACAAAAATGCGTGCGAAGAGAGAGAGAGAGAGAGAGAGAGAGACTACGAATAACCTTGCAGTTCCGGGTAATCCACACACGCTGTGCGAACGGGCATATGTAAGAGATGTATAATCTGTAGTTAGATAGGCAGAGAAGTGCCCTTAGAATGATAAGAGGTAAAAAAATCACGGGTTTCTATAATGCTGTCATTACATTACAATCACTGAAGCGAAAAGAGCAAACCTTGTCGTTCCATCAAAGATTGGAGGTGGGTCTGAAGTAGTGGTAAGAGCCGGTGGAAGAACCTCTTTCACTCTTGCTCACAGAGAAATGAGACAAAAGTCAGTAACCAGAGCTAGAGCAAAATTAAAATTAAGGCCCAAACAACTGCACAAGCAAGACTGACAAAATACTTTGTTATTAAAACGGGGGGTTTCATTTTGCTTGGCAAGATAAGGGAAAAAAGTTAGTTGGCTCAGCTAACTCTTGACACACCAAAGAGTCCAAAGTTACAAACTTTTCCAGTTCTCAACAGAGAAAATGCTCTTCATTCATCTGAAACAAGCCTTGTAGAAAAAAACCCAAGCGTCCCAAACTTGCAAATTTATACAATCTTGAGAGTTGACAGCACTCTTCTCGAAGCAACAAGGTAGAAGAGGAACAACCCAGAGAAAAGGAATGTGAGAGAATAAACGATCCATAGTGCCAAGCTGAACAGAGTGATATTTCTCTCGATTTCTCAGCAACCAAACAGAGAACCACGAGCAAGCAAACGAGCACTTACCCAGTAGCCATTGTTGCGGAAACGCTAGCTCTGCGTCCGGGTCGAGCAAGAGCAACGCGAGCTAGGACGGGCTCGTGAGTTCGGGGACGAAGCAAGCAGACGAGGGCCGAGGTGGGGGTCTTCTCAATCCGCCGGTACGGCGAAAAGAAAGGGGGCTGAGGGGGAGAAATATCGGGCCGCGACGTCAGCAGTGACGAAGAAGAAGAACAAGTGTGACAGAACAATGCCTTCAAAGTGGCCATCGTCGTTCTTGTCGGTTGAAAATTGCGTCAAATTCGTTCTGCTCTGCACATCATGTAGCCACCAAACATAATTCGACAACAAGCTCGCGTGGTGGCATGATTCCCTTCTCTTGCGAGTGGATGGTGCACTGCCACTTGGACTTTTGGAAGAGTTTTTGTTCTCTACCAATGGCCGAGTCGCACGAACGAGAGAGTAACAAGAGATAAAGAAAAAGAAAAAGTGGCCAGTTAAAACCTTTACCAGTAAAGGCTATACAATTTGCATGAATGTAGACTTAAAAGTGGACAGCTTGCGTGAATGGAGTCTTAAAAACGGGCAAATCCACCGGAACAAGTCGATATTGCAGGAAAATTAACAAAACGATATTAAATCTTTGCATTTGTACTAATTTGATCATAAACTTTTTTATTATACCGATTTAATTTTAAACATTCTCATAATTTGTCAACTGAGTTCACCAGTCAACTTAAGCCAAAAATTTCTAATGTGGAGTTTTTTTTTTTTTATGATTTTTTTCTTTTCTTTACTTGTTTTAATTGAGAGCCAACGAATGTCAGCTTCCTGCCCAGATCAAGCGAAGGTGTTGTAGCTCTTGCCTAGGCCCTCATAAGCTCATAAGCCATAGTGAGGGCATCAAGCGAGAGCCACAACGCCCTTGCCTAGTGCCCCAAGGGTCGTCGAACAAAAGAAAGAGTAAAGAAAAGAAAAGAAATAGGAAATATTTAAAAATTTCAAAAAAAAATCTTCAAAAGATTGTTAAAAGAATTCCATGTTAGCATCGCCCGTGTCATGTAGACTATCGGTGTCTACGTTAGTAATTTTTGGCATATTGACTTGGATGGACTTAATTGAAAAGTATTAAAAAGTTTAGGATAAAATTGGTAAAATGTAAAAAAAATTAGTATTAAATCGGCATTAAGTATAATAAATTTAATACTTTTATTAGAAATTTCCCCTTGATGTCATTGTCTACCTCGCTCCACAAACTCTAAGCTTGGTTGAGACAAGTCTAATCATGAACTGGGAAACATTCACTATTCCACATCAAATGCTTTTTTCTCTTTGCTTGGAGATTATCGTACAAAGATTTTATATCTCGATAAGTTCTTCTTAGGAGTGATCAGTTCCCAGCCAATTTCAAGGTGGAACCGGAACCAGACCGGAGAATCGATTTCCAAAATTGGGAATCGTGGACGACCGTTTGGTCCTAGGACCAGAATCATGGACGGCCGTTTGGTCCTAGGACCAGGAACCGAACCGGACCATCGGTTCCGGTCTAAACCAATCTAGTCTAATAGAATCGACTTTCTTTTTCATTAAAGAACGATCATGCTCATGACCAATCAATCCAATTTAGTTCCCGGCAATCTAATAAAACTACACACACATGTTTCCACGTGCAAAATATTCGAACTTCACTTGCGTGAATATCAATCATAGTTTATGTGTTTTACGCTTAATTTTAAGCATAAAAGCCATGAAAAATATGATTAAAGATTGTGATTGGCTTAGGTTTTATAGATAATATCTCTTTTATGCTTTGAATGTTTAGTTGATATGAGACTCTTTGAGGCTTGAAGTGCCTTGTCGTTTGTAAGTGAGGGGAGCAAGAGAGATAGTGTGAGCATGAGGAACTCCTTGAGCCTTGTCCCACATCGAGTAGAAGATGAAACTAACAAGTTTTCTCTATAAATAAAGAGTAACAACAAGAGCTTTGGTGGTCTCTTGGCCACATAAGAGGTTGTTACCTCAATTGCAATTCGATTGCAATAAATTTAATATATAATATTCATATATTATATGTGTTTATATATTATATCTATATAAATTATATATAAAAAAATTTGGTTCGGTCCGGTTAGTCCGATTCCCACCTTGGAATCGGAAACCGAACCAACCGCCGCTAGTTCCAAGATTAGGAATCGGGAGCCGGAGACCGCCAACCGTGGGAACCGCCCAAAACCGGCCGGTCCGGTCCGGTCGGTCCGGTCCCAATTCGGGCGATTTCCGTTCCACACCCCTAGTACTTCTTCTTTCATGCGCCCAAATGGTGCATGTAGAACGCCCTCTAGTTAGTCTCTTTGTGCGAAGCATGCTTTATGCATATTCCTGAATGTTCTTACGAGGAGCACCAAGTGCATTAATGAGTCTTCCTTGTTTGCATCTCTCCAAATCAAACTGATGGATCTCAAAGTGATAGAATATTTTAATATTAAGACCCTATTCATTTTGCAAAAAATATCATGTTTCTAGAGAATTTTCAAGAAAATCACAATATTTTTCCATGTTCAACTGAAATCTGAAAATTAACTATAAAATATTTTCCATCATTCGGTATCTAATTTAATTTGGGAAAAATTACTGAAAAAGCTGAAATTTATTATATTTATAATATTTTTAAATTGAAATTTTAATTATTTTTTATTTTTAAAAATCAAATTTATCTTTTCTTTTTCTTTTCCTTCCTCTTTCTTCCTCCTCCTTCCTCTGCTAGCCATATGCCTTGGGCAATGGCCAGTAGCCCGGCGATAAGCCAAGACGTAGGTTGGCGAGCTCAAGAGACTTAGCCAATCTAAGCGAGCTTGAGCTCCATTGATGCTAACAAGCTTGAACCTCATCAATATTTGGTGAGCTTGGGCCTTGTTGGCTTGTGTTGAGGCTCAACACTAGCATGTGGCTGGCGATTGGCTGAGAAAAAAGGGAAAAAAAAGAAAGAAAAAGAACAAGAAAAAAGTAAAAAAAATAATTAAAAACTCAAAAGAAAGGAAAGAAAAAAAAATTAGAAACTGATTTTTTTAAAAATAAAAAATAAAAAGGAAAAGAAATCATAAAAATAAAATAAAAATATGTTTGGTGAAATTTGTTGAGGTGAAAGAAGATATGGAAAACGTTTTCCACTTTCCCCACTTTTGAATGTTTTGCCCTACTAGTGAAAGTGTTTTATGTTAATACTTTATTTTTTGTGAAATGAATGCTAGAAAATCCGAAAAATATTTTCCTAAAAATTGTTTTTCAGGAAAATAAACGAAGGCTAAATCTCACTTTAATAAAACAATTTAAGTTTTTATAATAGTTGGCGAGTTGCTACAAAATTTCACAGAAAGAACCCCGACATCTATTAGAATATTAAGATGACGGAAAGTGGTCAAGAGTTGGAAAAGTTGTATTACTTTCTCATGTAAAGATTGTACAATTATATGCCTATATATAATAGACAAGGCTTCGCTAACTAAAGAAAGAAATATTTAGCTGTATCAAAAAAATATATATATACACAATATATTTTACTTCCCATTAATGAATCGATTTGGATAAATCAATATCAATTATGGTAGCGGAGATTAATCAAGATCATTCAGGGCCACAATGTTTTTGTCGTTTCCCCTCAAGTTGGTGGTCTACACACATCAAAGAGTTCAAGCTTGCTTAATAGGTACGTATGTTGCCTTTGATATGAAGGCTTGGCAAAGATTTCCGTAGGCTGCTCTGTCATTTTCATTTCCATTGTCTTGATTATCCCAATTTGAATATTGTCTTTATTGAAATAACAATCAAATTCTATGTGCTTTTAAAAAAAAAACTATCTATGGAAAATTGAATTTGCTGCAAGTTTGAGTGCAACATCGTTATCATAAAATAAAACGATTCTTCACCCATACTCCGAGATCTTAGAGTAAGCCTCTTATTTGAACTATTTCACAGCTAGTTTTTGACATTGCTCGATATTCTACTTCAGCGTATGACAATGAAATGGTCAATTGTTTCTTTGTTTTCTACACAAATAATGAATCTCCTAATTCTATGCAAAATCCTATAATGGATTTTCTACTCATAGGATGAGTAACATAATTTGTGTTGCAATATGTTGTCATTTTCATGTTGTTGTCTTGAGAAAAGTATCCCCAAACTTGAACATCCTTTCAAGTATTACACAACCTTTAATGCAACATTCATGTAAGATTATTTTGTGTTGTGCATGAACTGATTAAGAATTTGCTCTATATAGCTTATGTCCGGTATAGTCATGGTCAAATGGATAAGCTTACCAATAAGCATTTGATAAGTAGAAGGGTCCTCGGGCAAAGGATTCCCATTTAGGGGTGGCAACCCCTTACCATACTCATTCATCATTAGCTTGATATTTTGATTGATTGGGATGACAGTTGGTTTGGATCCCAATAATTCTGCTTCTAATATGATCTCTAGGAAGAATTTGCATTGATTGAGGCAAATTCCTTTATCTGATTGCTTAATTTCTCTTCTTAGAAAATTTGGGAGGTCCTCAATCCTTAATATCAAATGTATAGTGTAGGTATTTTTCAAATCTCTTGATAACAAATTAATTATTTGTCATAATGAGTATATCATCAACATAAATAAGCAAGTAAATTGATGATATACTTTGACTCAATGTAAAAAAAAAAAAAAAACACACAGATATGGTTGGACTACCAGAACTTTGCAATTATAAGTGCAGCTTAACATGCTATTGACAAGAAGTCCGTTTAAGTCCATATAGAGATTTACGAGACCGCATACTTAATACTCCCTCCTTTTGCGTAACATTAGTGGAAAATCTATGTAAATGGAGAAAAGCATTATGAACATCCATCTGATGAAAATGCCAATCTCAGAGTATAGCAATATAAAGGAAATAATGAATAGTGACTTACTTTGTTATTGGAAAAAATATTTCTATATAGTCAAAACTTTCTTGTTGTGTAAATCCTTTGGCTACTAGTTTTGGCCTTGTAGCATTTCATGAAGCTATTTGCCTTGTACATAATCTTGTATACCCATTTGCACTTAATAGACGTAAGATGAGAAGGTATAGAAATGATATTCCAGGTTTTATTTTCCATAAATGGTTGAAACTCATCCACCCACTATAGCTTGTTGTCAACGAGGATTTTTGACAACCTCATTGTATGAAGACAATTTCTATCCTTCAAAGATTCCACTAGTGCAACATAATATTTAGGTGAAAGGCAAGTGAAGCTAACATAAGAGGAAGACAAGATAGTGTGTACCAAAAGATACAAATGTAAATTGTTGTCCATGTGGGTGGTCATGTTGCACAACTTGAACGTTGAGGATGAGCTAGTGCAGCAGACTCCCACCTTAGAGCTAGAAGAAATATTAGGTGCAAGAGGAATATTATCTGAAGAAATTTGCGAATCTAAAGTCATATGATTTTCTAATGTAACTACTTGTTAATCTCTTGAGGCTGCATTGTTCATAACTATCAAGGATGATGTGTTACTATTAGATGCAGGAGGTGCAATGGATGTGTTGAGATGGGGAATCACAACCAATTATGGAAGATATTTCATTCTGGAAAGAGAAAATATCTTCATGAAAAATGACGTCTCTACTAACAAATGTCCAGAGGATGAATCATAAACCAAATACACTTATAGGAGAGCTGGATATCCCCTGAGTATACATTTAAAAGCACAAGGACCCAATTCGTCTTGAGAGCCCACTGTAGATATATAACACAAGCATATGAAAACACGGAGGTGGCAAATATTTGAACGTTTTCCATAGAGCAATTCAAATGGAGTATTTCCATTGATAATTTGAGAAGACATTCGATTGATTAAGTAGATTGATGTAACCATACAATCTACCTGTAATATTTTTTAAATTTAAGCTTGATATTTAAGGGCATGTGTAACTTCTAAAAGATGGCAATGGTTTCATTCAACAATCCTATTTTGTTGAGGTGTATAAGTGCAATAACCTTCATTAATGATGCCATTTGAAATAAATAGTGTAGAAAACTTATGATTATTGCACAAATTTGTGAAACTAAATTTTAATTAAGACAAGAAAATTCCCAACATGGAAAAGGGCTTGGTTCTTGGATTGCATTAGGAAAACCCAAGTCACACATATGTGATCATCCATAATTGTGAGAAAGAATCTAGACCCATCACAGTGTGGGATATAATATGATCCCTAAATGTTTATATGTATAAGGGGAAAAATTATATTGGCACGTGGAGTTCTTTATGGAAAAGACAATCATGATTGTTTAACTATCGAACAAATATGACACTTTTTTTTAAATCAAAGGACAAATATGACACTTGATATGACAAATAGGACACTTGATATGAGGAAAAGAAGCACAATAGTCCAAATGTTGATAAGATAGAAAAACATTTTTATTAATATTGGCATTACATGAGATGCCCTTATTTAAAGGGAACGATAAAATATCAAGATTTTTAAGAAGTGTGTCCTGAAAATAGAGTCCTTTATGAATTCTACTCAAACCATTAGTTTCCTTATTGAAATGGCCTAAAAGAAGTAGATGTTAGAATTGAAAAAGACCCGATATGAATTGTCTTTACAAGATTAAGAGACAAAATGAGGTCAAATTGTAATTCTAGAATAAGCCGAACATTTCTCAATGTGATGGATGGAGTAAGTTCAATATTTCCAATTTTAGTGATGGAGGTGTTCTTTCCATTAGGAAGACGTATTGAAGTATGAGGGGATGATTTATGAATATAAAAAAGGAAATGCCTATCGCAAACTATGCGGTTAATAGCACATGAATCAATAATTTATGTCTTAGTTGAAATGGAGCTTAAGTAATGAGAGATACATGGTTGTCTTATCCTTTGTTCCCAATTGGTTTAAAGCTTTAACAATTTCTTGGAATTGATCATTATTGATAGGCAAGTGAATTTTGGTATGTGCTGCAATGTATAGATATCATTCCTTTTTTATATGCTGGTTTTCTATGCAATTTCCAACAATTCTCCATAATATGATAAGAACACTTGTAGTAATCATAAAATTTACCTTTTCCTTTGTTGACATTTTCGACATGTGATTCACTTGAAAATATGGCAGGATAATGGTTGTTCGATCCTTTCCACATACTTGTTGACATGGCATGATGTGCATCGTCTAATCTAGTCACTAAGATGAAGCTCGGGCCATCTGATTGCGTGAAATGGTTGGAGTCATTTGATCCCCCGATTGAATCACAACCATTCGCTAGAATGAAGGACCTGATGTCCTGGATCATCTAATTGCACATTAGGGTCATTTGCTTGAGATGATGTTAGGTCATCTTCTCTGCCCTAACATCTAGCATTGCTAATGAGCTTTTGGGTCTGCCATGGCCATATCTTGCCGCAAGCAATCGCTAGCCCGACATCACTCTGGTCGCAAGAACAATGTAGTCTTCTAACTTGACATACTCTCAAGGAGGCCAAACGTTGTGATTTTCCTAGACCACGAGCTAGTATATTTGGCTGAGTGAGGGGAAGGGGTCCATGGCAAGATATGGCTTCAGAAAGGTAGTTAAATCTCATTCAAGATAAGTAATAATCTAGTTACTATTTTTGCCGGTTTTGACCCACGATGAAATATCTTTCATTGGGTGTTATCTTCGATTTTTATTTAACAGAGATAAAGATTATATACTAATTTTGGACAAAGAATATCAAATGCATTACAAAGAATGAATTTTCAATTTCAAACAGCACTATACAACCTTGATGATTAACTTACTAACTCTAGGACCTAATTTAGACTATGTTGGGATTTAATCAACAACAATATGACTAGAGAGATGATAAAATGATAAAATGTTGAAGTCTAATTGGCGACAGTGGACTAGAGATACAACATTGGAATATAATCAATGATGTCGCACCAATATATAGACACTCGTCGGAATCTAATTTACGACAAGATTCTAAAATCTAAAACTAGGGAAAACTAAAATACAATAATGTAGAGATAAAGAAATAACATTTGATGTGTTGTTCCAAGGGGGGCTTCCTTGTTTGATGACTGGCCGAGTTGGGAGCTAAAGCAAGGTGCAAAGACATGTAAAGGGAATCCTTCCACAGTGATTGTGCATTCCGTACAGGCTAGTAGTGGCGACTCTGATACTATTGTAGATATCAATCGAGGAGGTTTGAATGGGACTAAGACAACAACAACAATTAGTAGTAATCAATATCAACATTTGGTCAATCTACTCACGGTAATGAAATCTCACAAGTAAGATTAATTGGCCTAATAATGTCTCCACGAATTGGATTATCAATATTGGTGCCTTCGAACATATGATAGGGTAGTTTTCTCTTCTAAATCAACTGAGGAACATTGCGGGTGAATTTTCTATATGAACTCTTGATGGAAAAGTGACTCATGCCATCAAGAGAGGCGGTATTCATCTAAGCCCTATATATATATATTTTTTTTGCATGATATATTATATGTTCCAAATTTTCAGTGCAATCTTATTTATGTTGGAAAATTTAGTTCATATTTGCAATACTCAATAACATTCCTCTCCTTTCGATGTATCATATAAGACCTACCCTTGAAGAGATCGAGTGGAGTGGGTAATCTTTGAGAAGGATTTATTATTTTGGACGCAAAGACACACATTTAGCTTTTTCAATAGTCAAGGGACACAATATTGACATTTGGCATCAACAATTGCGGCACCCATCACGGCAAGCTTTCAATTTGATCACTTGTATTCGAATAAGTAAAGAAGGGGTTGATTTGTGTGATGTTTGGTGTCATGCAAAATAAACCTCTTCCTCATTTCCTTTAAAAAATAATAAAGCCAATGGCTATTGTGATTTATGTATTGTGATGTTTGGGGGCCATAACATTATTCTTTTTACCATCTTTGATGATTATAGTCAAGTAGTCTGGGTTTGTTTGACAAAGGAAAAATCAAAAGTATACAAAATCTTTGTTAATTTTTATCATATGGTAAAAACCCAATTTGGTCAAGTAGTTAAAATAGTGCGGAGTGATAATAATTGTGAATTTCTTTCTAATTCCATGAAGGGTTTTTTTTTTTTTTCAAAACATGAAGTCATACATTAGATGTCATGCACCTACACACCACAGTAGAATGGGTGAGTTAAAAGAAAACATTGGCACATCCTCAATATAGAATGAACACTTTGTTTTCTTTATTTATGAGGTGAATGCATATTAATGACTACTTATTTAATTAATTATACTCCAACTTTATTATCTGGAAAAACACATTTCAAGCTTTTGTTTGGGAAACCCCAATGTTATTGTCACTTGCCGTTTTTGGTGCATTATGTTATGCTTGCAAATCTTGAGGGGCAAAAGTAAATTTGAAGAAAGGGCAAAAAAAATTATATTTTTGGGATATCCATACGATACAAAGGGTTGGAAGGTTTTTGATTTGGAAATTAAAGAATTATTGGTATCTCACAATGTTGTTTTCTATGAAGAGAATTTCCCATTTGCTCAGCAACCTGCACATGAGAAGTAAGACTCTCTTCCTCTTTTGACACTAGCTTGTGAGTTGGATCCTATCGATGATGAGTGGAATCGACCTCAAGGGGAGGAAGAAAGGGTACCGAGCCAAGTTTGTAAAGAAAAAGGGCAGACAATGATGCACGATTGTGATAGTATTGCCCAAGTTGAAGAACAACCCAGTGAGCAGTTGGATGACCAAATTCCAATACCAAATCTCTCCACATGACAGAAAAGATAGCCAATCCATCCGCGATAATGTGTGTGTCATGTGGTTCAAACAAAGGCCCAACTCCACAGCTCACTTCATCGTTATCTTTAGGTACGGTCTATCCAATCGTGAAGTTTATTTCTTATGAACAATTTACTGATCCTCATGTCATCTTTTTAGCTGTTGTGGATCATGATATTGAGCCTAGGAATTGCACTGAGGCTATTAAAAATCCTTTGTGGAGAGGAGCAATGGCGGCAGAAATTAAAGCCCTTGAAGATAATAAGACTTGGACTCTAGCAAATTTGCTGGATGGTAAAATAACCTATAGAGTGCAAATGGGTTTACAAAACCAAGTGTCGAGTTGATGGTAGTATTGAGCGATATAAAGCTCATCTTATCGTCAAGGGATTCGCCCAAATAGAGGGTGTAGACTTCCATAAAACCTTTGCACTAATGGCTAATTAGTCACCATATGATGTCTTCTTGTAGTTGCATTGGCTCGTAGTTGGGAGTTGCATCGGATAGATGTTAACATTGCATTTTTACATGGCGACTTGGATGATGAAAATTTTATATGAAGCTTCTACCAGGTTTCACAACAACGGATTCAAATCGGGTATGTGAATTACAAAAGTCCTTCTATGGTCTTCGACAAGCATCTCGAAATTGGTTTTCAAAATCCTCTAATGCATTGAGGGGGCATGGTTTTGATCAATTATTAGCAGATGACTCGTTATTCACATATTCTCATGGTGGTACTTTTCTAGCCATGTTAGTATATGTTGATGATCTCATCTTGGTAGGCAATAATTTAAAATAGCATGCAACATTCAAAGGGTACCTTGATGAGCATTTTCATATCAAGAACCTTGGGCAATTAAAATGTTTTTCGGAATTGAAGTGATGAGGATGAATTCATGATTATTTCTATGCCAAAGAAAGTATGTAATTGACATCCTATCGGAATGCGGCATGTTGGTAGCTAAACCAACGGCTTCTCTGATGAGCAACAATATCGATTAGTTATTGCAACTGGACTTGCTATGATAGACCCAAGTTGTTATCATTGATTAGTGGGACATCTACTTTATCTCACTATCACTCAATCTAAATTATGTTATTCTGTTTACATACTTTCCTAGTTTTCACAGGAATTGAAGTAGCAATATTGGGAAGCAGCTATACAAGTTCTTCGATATCTCAAGAAAAATCTAGGACAAGGGATTCTATTATTAGTCCCGCACTCAACTTGATTGCCTTTTATGACTCCAATTGGGCAAGTTGCCCAATCACTTGATGATCAATTACTAGTTACTTTGCATGCTCGGTGGTTGTCCCGTGTCTTGGAGAACCAGGAAATAGATGATAGTTTCTCAGTCCTTTGTTGAAGCTGAATATCACGCTATGGCAACTGCCATTAGTGAATGATTTGGTTGCACACTTTACTTGCCTCTCTCAGGGTATTGCAGAACAACTGATGGGTCTTTAATACAATAACCAAGCCGCCTTACACATTGCGGCGAACCCAATATTTCATGAATGAACAAAGCATATTGAGATTCACTTTGTTTACGAATATGTGTAGCCAAGCGTCATTAGAACTGAGCATGTGCCCACTAAAGTTCAATCGGCAGACATTTTTACTAAGGCACGAGCTTGAGATCAATTTGCATTTCTCGTTAGTAAGTTGGGCTTTTGTGACCTTCATACTCCAACTAGAGAGGGATATTACGGAAGATTTACTAAAAATTTACATTATGTTTTTCTAATATTTGTTGTATCTCTTATTATCCATTATGATGTGCTTTTTTAGTTAGCATAATATTTGGTGTATCTCTTAGAATTAGTTAGAGATATTGCGTAGATCTTTTCCTTTTCTTTTATGTTAAGTGATATGTTGTATAAATATTTGTACCGTACGTAAGCAATACAAGTGAATTATGATTCATTTCATTAAGCAATCTCGAGTTCATTCCACAATGTCGATAGTTTGCTGAAAATGGCAAAAATCGAAAGATTCTCTTGTTTTAGCTTCGATAGGGCCTGGGTTATGGAGAAAATCTTGGCCCTATCGAGCTTTCCATACATTTTTCATATGCTGTCCCAGATTCCTTTCACATCTTTAGTTTGAGGAGTTTGGCGACAATCTCCCAGATGAGACAGTTCCTAATCCACTTCTGGACAGGAATATTGCACTTCCTCCGGTCGCCGGACCTTAGGCAACGCCTGGGTCATTGGTGAATCCCTCCCTATGCTTTGTAGTTAGGGCTTGCCAGAACTTTCGAGACCAGGCGGAATAGTTTTCCAACCCAAAGAGCTATTGTGTAATGAGGCGGAGCTCGTGTCCGTCGACGGCAGACATGTACAAGGATCTCCTGGCTCGGCTTGCTTGCCAGTGATACCTGCGAAGGAAAAAGAAATAGGTCCATAGGTTAGGTACGGGTTTGCCCCCAAAATGGATGGACCTGAACCACTTTGGTTCGAAAAGGACCAACCCAATCCAGATTTCGGGTTGGGCTTAGCATTGAGCGGTGGGCCTTCTCCGTTCTCAATCTAGGCGAAAGGTTGGATTTGAAACAGAAACCATTGAACGTATGGCCCCCAAAAATATTGCCTTGGATTGGTCTGAATCAGGCCCTGTCGTCCTTCAAGGGGGTGTGGTTGGTCCTGTTCCTTTGTCTGGTCTTTCCTAGCTTGGCCTGAATGTTGATCCAGATTTTGAGCTTGATTTCTTGGCGTGGTTAATCCCTTTATATGCTGTTATAATCGAAATATTTTCTTCATAGGTTTGGTCGAGAAGAAGACGAGGAGAAAAGGAAGGAAAAAAAGGTTCTGAATCTGGGATGGGCAGAAGAGCAGGAGAGCAGAAGCATAGTGGAGGCTAGATTGAGAAGGAAGGCTCTGATACCATATCAGAATATTGAGATGATGGAAAAGTTGGAAAAGTTATAATGCTTTCTCCTGTAAAGATTGTACAATTACATCCATATTTGTAATATATAAGGTTTCACTAACTAGAGAAAGAAATATTCGGCAGCATAAAAAAAATATACGCAGTATATTTTACTTTCACATTGATGAACTGATTTGGGTCAATCAATATCAATTAGGGCAGCGGGGATCAATCAAGATCAATCAGGGCAATGGTATATTCAACAAAATCCTACAAGGATAGATTCCCACGGCAAGTTCCGGCGCCTTTTTGGTGATGCGTTCTTTATGCAAGAAGGCTCCGTAGAGGGCAGCAACTCCGATCGAGTAGAGGCAGTATTGACACTGATGATCAGTGCTTGAGACTCACAAGAGAAGAGAAAGACGAAGGATCAGGCGCCCACGTGATGCCATCATTGTGAAACTCTCTGGAAAAGGAACTCTGAGCTACATGAGATTCAAATCATGTCAAATTTGATGAACAAGAAGGGGGAATAGAACGCATGGATCTTGGGAACATTACCTTTTATGTTAGCTTTGCTATTCTGGGGGACCTCAACAAGGTCTTAAAGGACGGCCCTTGATTCAGCAATGGATGATTCTGTCTATCCGCTACTGAAATTTCATCCGTCTAAAGCTGATGTCTGTGGTTGCGGTTTGGGTTCATACTTTTGAAGTTGAGTCTTGAGCATTATAGAACAAAAATGTTGAAGAAGGCTTGCCAATCTTGTTGGTCCTCCCCCTTCGCATTGATGTCAAGACTGCCGACAGCGAGGGGGTAAACTTGCTTGGTTTTGTATCCAAATTACCTCGACGAGCCCCTTAAGAAGACGATTCTGAGGGATGGAAGGAGACTAGTAGTTCCTTACGAAGGTTTTGATATATTGTGCTTCAGCTATGGGTCATTGGTCATAGGAAAGACAGCCACCTTGATATACTTCATCAGCGTTAATGGAGTCTCAAAGCGACACAAAGCTCTAGTAATAGTTACAAGTAGAACTTAATAGTTACCCTTGGATGCTTCTTGCAGGTTCCTAATGAGATGCTGGCCGGAAGAGAAAATGTTGGTGGTAGGTCTGTGTATTCTTACAGTGCTAGTATCCATCAAGACTATGAACTTCTGCAACCTCACAGACATCGGTTTTTTCTGATCCTAAGATTCATGTGGGTTAAGTACATCGGAATGATGTCGCTCTTATTCAAAAGAGGCAGTGTGAAACCAGGGCCAGTCCCAATAGGAGGCTGGTGTATCCAGAAGCCGTCTGACCAACTTAACACGTCGGTAACTTATCACTGCCCTATCCTCTTGGATTTTAGCTCTCCCAAACGAGGCATTGATGATAAGCCGTTCACATTCGAACCCACGGGGATTTTCCTTCTCTTTCCTGCGACATTTGCGAATATAAAAATCATGAGCCTGTTCGTGCTATGTATAGATTTCTTTGACTCGGGATCGGAACAAAAATGAAGAAAGAACTTAGTAGATTGACTGGCGTTCAGAAATTTCTCAAGAATCTTGTCCATGAGCATCAAAGATCCTGAAGGAAGAAGAAGTACTTTGCCAAGAAATTATCAAGTAAGCACTCTGGATCTTCATATTGATGGCACTTCATCTCCTTAGATGTTTTGACAAGACCCAACGACAGAAATTACAAGCAAAGGTATCTTGGCAACTCCAGCAAACCAGAACTTCTGTTCAACATAAACCATAGAAAGAGAAGATATATACAGAGCTTATCGATCAGCATGATGATCGACTTCTATTTAACACATCTTAATCTGTATCGCATGCATAGTATGAAACATATCGCGGCGTATGTCATCACAAGGCCATAGCCCTAGGATCAGCTCAATCCATCAAACCCCTACGCCTACAGATTTAAGGCTCTCCGCATGAGTAAGCCTTCGAACTCCACTGGAAGCATCCTTATTAGGACCCGGCGGCGAGGCGGGGCCTGATGGCGGAATCACCAGTATCGAACTCCTGAAGGTAGGCGATCTTCCGGAACAGGGACTTGTTCACAAACTTCTCCGCCTTCTTCACCACCACCTCCGGCTCCACCACCTCCGGCAGCGTCTCCCTCCGCGACTTCCTCACCCACACCGTGGGCGAGTCCTTCAGTTCCCTCATCGCCGTGTAAAGCCCCAGCGAGGTGGAGAGGGTGATCAACCCGAGCGCCATGCAAACCGGCACGAAGTCTCCCTTCTTCATCCGCTTCTTCACTTGGTCAACCTCACTGCTGTCTATCGGCAGCGCGTGCGCTCGCATTTTCGGCGTCATCGAGGTGGTGAAGCCGGCAGTCTGATTCAAGCGGCTTAAGAGTGATCGCAACAAATTCTGGGCAAAAAGAGAAAGAAAACAAAAGAACAGTGAGCAGACTCAATCCAGCACAAAGCCTACCTTGGATCGAAATTAGCCATAGCGTTTCCTGAACACGTAGCCTACCTTGGATCGAAAAGCCATGACGAAACCGAGTTTGTTTCGCAGTCGCAGGGTGATCAAGGAATCAAGATCATCGTTTTATCTAAGCGAAGAGAGGTATCCGGAGCTAGTAAAGCTACAGAATCTAGAAGACGCTTGAATGAAGTGATGCTAATTAAATCATGAATTTTCTTTTAACCTTTTCCTTCTGGTGGGAAATCTGCAGTGAAAATGACTGCTTGCTAGGATGATCTGAAAATGACTACACCAAGCCAGAAGGTGCCATTCCAGCCCAGGTGGTGGGCTCCAAGCGTTGCGACCTTGGTCCACATTTTCTCCCTCGTACATGATCAAAATCACAATTTTTTATATGAACAGGACAGCTATCACATTAGAAAATAATCAGAATCTGTATTAAAACGTGTTAGGATCGTTTGATCCAATGAGATTTCATGTGAAATTTTATGTAAGACCCACTATTTTGAATAGTTGACATGAATAATGAGATTTAAGAGAAGCCAAAATGATAATGCAGAGCGGTAAGACTGCATTTTCTTGCTTGTAATGTCGGATAGTAGGTCCTTGCATAAACTTATTTGTTCCGAAATCGATAGCGTATGACCCAATTCGTTTATCCAGATGTATACATGTTCACTATCAGATTGCTTAATAAGTTTCCCAAACAGTAAATGATGTATCTATTGTAAATGGGTGCTGCATCTTTTTACAAAAATATATGGCAAACTCTTCATTACTACGAAATCCTCGAAGTTACAGCAGCTTATAGTAATTTCTGGAAAGTTGCCTCAACCCTACGCAAAGAGAGCGAATTCTATGACATCCAGCGCCTGTAGGAAAATAGAGAAGGGTATAATTGATCTTAATCCTGTCTGGAATTTAAAAAAAAAAGCTTCATTGAGAAAGGAAGTTGGAAGCGACTGAGAGAGAGGTAAGCCACCTCCCAAAGCATCTGGTTTGTCCTTCTAGATTGAGTACAGAACGATCTGCCCTCGTCGAGGGGAATCATCGACGTTCGAGATCAAGCGGCTGCCTCTCAGGCAAGGGCCACCGATGAAGAGGGTCGCCGGAGTCATGCTAGTAAGAGGATTGGAAAGTTCTCCCAATTCAACAGACATCTAGCACGGTACGATATTACTGAAGAAAGAAGTAATGAGAAAGATATTACTAGAGATCAGTTTCTATGAGGTGCAATACCCGTGGTGTCTTCTAGGCGTAGAAATAACGAGTTGTATCAAGAAATTATACTTCAATTCTTGTTCTTAGTTTGATGTGTAATGTCGTCACTAAATTTTTAAATTGGTCAATATGATTCTTAAATTTTTTAATACATATTTAATTTAGTCATTGAATTATATTTTCAATGTTGTCTCAATTCATATACTAAAAATTTAGGGATTACATTGAATGAATTAAAATTTTATGGTCAATATTAAAAATTAGGCTAAGGTTTAAAGATCATTTATGTCTTTATCCCAAATAATAGAACATATAAGGATAGAAATCCTGCAACTATTCAAAGTTTTAAGATTGTGGCATCACTATGCTAAATTTCCCACATTTTTTAGCAATCGACATCATTTGTCTATTTTTTTTAAAATATATACTGATTAAAATAAAATAAAAATCAAATGCACGAATAACGTTTCTTGTTGACATTACTTGCAAGTTGGAACATTGGTATTTTTTTTTTTTTTTTTTTGGGTCCTGGTAATTTTGCTATAAAATGATAAAATTCGGCGTTGGGCTTGGTCCAAGGAATGGAAGTGCCGTGACAGATACGGAACGTCGTCGTTCCTCTCCGAAGCGCTCATCTTCCCCAGCGCCACCTGAGCAACTCATCAAAGCAACCGAGAACCGACCACATCTTCCCAATCCAAATCCCCGAATCCGAATCCCCGTCGATTCGTCCGGAATGGAGATCGATCCCCTCCCCAAGGGCGCGCCGCCGGCCGCCGCCGCCGCCGCCGTCGCTGCCGCGGCGGCCGCCACCAACGCCCCGTCGTCGAAGCTGTCGCGGCTGACGGAGTCGCTGAAGCTGGAGCACCAGTACATGCGGGTCCCCTTCGAGCACTACAAGAAGTCGATGCGCGCCAACCACCGCGTGGCCGAGAAGGAGGTCTCCGCCGTCGTGTCCGCCGTCTCCGACGCCGCCGAGGCGCCCGGCGAGGACGACGCCGTCGATCGGCTCAGCTCGCTCGTTTCCAGGTTGCAGGGGCTCAAGAGGAAGGTGCTCTGGTTTTTCGTTGATGCGTCATTGGTGAATTGTTTCTAGTTGGTTCTTGTTGCGCTTAGGTTGGGAAAGAGGTTTGGTTTTGTTGGCTGGCTAATGGAAGCTTTTGACGTGGTAGTGAATATCGAGTCCTGCGGAATTGCAGGGAATTAGGTAAAATTGAAATGAAGGACCTTAAAGTGAGGTTTGGGCTGATTACCTGATGAGAATTGTCGTCATAACTATGGGGAGTTTGATAGTTTTTTGTCCTAGCACTTTTATTATTGAAAGAGGTATAATTAACCACTGGGTTTGCCCAGTGGCCACCCTTCTCATTCACATGGGAAGGGACAGGTGCTTGGGGGTTGGGGTGGGATGATTAGATTCAGGTATGGGTTTCAACTCCGACGTTCTGCAAAGAGGCAGGACAAATTTGCAGGACAAAAGTTTGAAAGTGAGTTGAGGGTTGGAGTAGGATTGACCCAATAAAAAAGGGGTATAGTTAATCAGCATTTCTCTCTCTCTCTCTCTCTCTCTCTCTCTTTTTCTTTGTGATGGAGTAAAGAAAGAGAAATTTTCTCAATTCAATGTATAAGGAAGTTAAGGGGTTGAGAGGAAGGTTTAAAAAAACCCTGGTTGTGTTCAAGGAGTTGAATTATGTTATCTCTCAGTACTGTTCTGTAATTAGTTGACTGAGAGTTCTCGTATCCAATCAAGTTGCTTCCTTTAGCCGAAAAGAAATGAAAGATTTCCAAGCAGCCAATGACGAAAGATATGATGTGATATTTAGATTGTGATTAACATACCATTGGCTGAGGTCTTATTTGAACTACTTGTATTGTGATGAGGAACTTTTCTTGGGCAAGGCCACACATAATGCGTATATTCTCCCTTAGCTGTATGTGTGCTCAGTTAGTCTTAATGTTGTATGCTTAAGTACCTGTGACGACATGTAACTTTGTATTTTTTTGACCTTGAGTAGTTGGGAGAGGGAAGTCGGACAGAGCACTTGCAAGCTCAGAGATGCCGAGCTCGATTAGACCACTTAGAATCGGCTGACCCGGAGAATTTATCTGAGTGGAGCAACACTCGATTAAAGCGAATTCTTGTAGATTACATGTTGCGGATGTCTTACTATGATACTGCTGCAAAGCTTGCAGAGAGTACTAATATACAGGTACTTGGCTTTATTCTCTCCTGTGTAATCTCGGAAAATGATTATGATCTGTGTGATCTTTATGGGCTAGGATCTTGTTGATATTGATGTATTCCTGGAAGCCAAAAAAGTTATCGATGCACTCCAAAATAAGGAAGTGGGTCCTGCCCTAGCTTGGTGCACTGAAAACAAGTCAAGATTAAAGAAATCCAAGGTACTTACTCTCCAATTGATTGGTCCTTTCTAAATAATTAGTTAGAACTCTTCGATGTACTTTTTCTCTTAATGTGCTTGCTCTCTTGTGATGGCTGTATGATTTGAAGCCAAATAAATGTGAATTATCACTATGTAGAATAACAGCTTGACACAGCTCATCTTTTCTCTATCTAAATTTGACACTTTTTTATTAACCCACTTTGTATATTGGATTGCACTGACTTAGTAATTCTTTGGTATGACACTTGCATCTTGTTGCTGCTTTGATATCGAATGAAGAATGTCGTACATATCGAAATGTCTTGACTAGTTATATGAATTTATAAGATCATAAACTGGAGCTTTTATTTATTTATTTATTTATTATTTTTTATGCTTCTACTAGTGACAGTTGCAGATTACTGTGCAGATGGCTTAGTTGTTGAATTAAAGAGAACTTTTGCTGCATGATTCTTTCTGGGGCTGTGTAAGTTTGTGATAATCGCTTGAAAGATAGTTTAGTATGGCTCAGCTTCATGGATATGATTGAACCAAACATTCAATCTTGGCTACACTTTGGCTGGAAATTTTGCTGTTGTTTATGCTTGAGTTTGGTCCACAAGTCCTCTTCAAGAGTTGCCGAACAGTGTCATGCCAAGAAAATTGCGAAACCCAACATAAGCCATGTTCTTCTGATTTCTCATTTTATTCTTTTGTTCATTGTCAAGGTTTATGAAATGGAATAAATAAAACCTAACAGATGATATTCAGGTATTTTCTTTGGCATTTTATTTTCTATTACTAAGTAGCTAGTGCTAAGTTTTGGTGAATGGTCATTTAACTAGGTAATAGATGGCTTTCCCTGGTTTTTAGCCTGCTTAAGATTATATAATAAGATCTTTAGGCTCTTATTATAAATTTCAGATTTTGAAGACAATTTGAAACTGGAAATTTTTGCTCCAGTGCAACTGCAGATCTACTCCGTTGCTCGATGACAATTTATATTTTGTGGTTTCATATTTGATTCATCAAGATATCCATTGCTTGAGGTAGATTGAGTTATCACATTTGTGCCAGTACCTGCATGAATGCAAATTGTTTGAGTTATAGTGAGGTTGCCTTTATTAAGAAGCCTCTGTGAAAATTTGTGATACACAATATAAAAAGAAAATGGTGCTTTGGCATTAGTGTCAAAAGGAAGGAGAATGACTTGTGGCCAATGAGCATGCATTCTAGGCATTTTTTGGTTAGATATCTTTGATGAAGATTACCTTAGGGCAAGTTTCATACTTTTGCTGCTATACTTTGATTTATCCCATGTCACTCAACTTTTTGGTATTGTCTCAGTATTTTGACTCTGTCAATTTGCACTAAAGCCACAAACAGAGATCTAATGTGCAAATTCACTTGAAAAAGATACATGTGGGCATCTTTGTGGAGATTCATGCATAGAAAATATATGTCACATCTATGTAAT